>OZ010705.1:6466518-6732844 GCA_963932265.1 Thymelicus lineola | reverse complement strand
AGGAATTTGACGTTTACACTGGAACTTGGCTGGAATTAAGTGTTCATAATAGACAACCAGGTGCATAGTTAAAGAAAGCATTAGACTATAAGGATCGCCCTTAAAACTAGCCACGGCAGCGAGCCACACCTATCAGCTTGAAACTGTTTTTCGCGTAGTTCGGCCACACAGTGGATAAGCTAAACTCAATCCATAAGATTTTAGAAAAGATACGATTATCATAATAACATACGAGTCCGCAGTTTCAAAAAGTGCAAGACTTCTTTCACCTTTGTTCCAGAATAGCGCTCAAGCATAACGAAGTAGCGTAGTGGGGTAACCCGATATCTTGACCAAACGATAAATTATTCTAAGCAAGATATTGTTGTTTATAGGCTGTGATTGTATGAAGGGCGTTTTTTCTGTTTAATGTTTTGTTTCGATAATTTTGTAATCTTAATAAAGATATGCCATGATTAGTTCTATTGAAGTCAGAAAGAATATTAGGTAGATAGAGGATATAATAGCTACAGAATAGGTTTTTTTGGCAACCCACTCGCTATATATATTTTTAGCAAATTAGATACAGATGGGTTCAAGTCGCTTCTAGTTCGGATCTTAGACCAAAACAGAAAAACAAATGTATCTAATTTAAAAAAGTTTGTGTTTTAATATCATAATATAAATAAGTATAAGCAAGCTTGTGAAAATACAGTTATTTTGGTATTACAGACATCCATTTATATGTAGGTATATTGATTATTGAAGTCACAAACGGCGAATACGAATCACTTATTCTGTCCATTTTGTTGTCTTCATTGACCGACACGTACTTCGTTAAGTGATAAGTACTCCTGTTTAGTTAACCGGTTGAATGATTATGGAAAAAAGCTTTCATGGCATAAAAACTTCGTAATTCAAATGGACTCGTTCTTTCAACTTTGCCCCATAATGGCAACAACCGTGACGGGACGCACCATCGCACCCCGGTGCACTAAATAACCGGGGACTTGGGTTTCCGCTGCTGTAACCAAACTTGCTTTATATTCATGGCTCGGGTCATAATGACCCGGTTAAATGAGTCGTACGCGGTAGGGGTTCGAGATATTAGCGGGTCTCTGGCCCCTTTAGAGATCGGGTCCTTTCTCAGCAGATATGGATATGTTGACAAGAATGTGAAGTGATAGCCCAGTGGTTTAACATTGGTCTATGCACTGGTCTAGGTATGTGCCCACTAAAAGCACTTCCAAGCAAGTTTTCAGACATACTGGGCTTTTATTTTATTTATTTTATCACTAAAATCAATCTTCGTAAATGAAACCTTGGCCATACTAGACTGAACTAAAATATCTCAAAAAGTTATCGAGATATTTACAGACCTTTTGAAGATCCTTCTGGCTTAGACATTCTATTCTTATACCAGGTCCTTATTTTTTACGAAAAATGAAAAAAAATTCGCCACCAAAATTGAAAACTTTGCATAACTTGAGAGGAGGCCTGTGCACATCAAAAATCTAGAGTGGTAATTTATGTATATCTAAAGCATACGTAACAATTAACAAGCAGGTCAGCTCGACAGTACGTCCATATTACGTTGTAGTGGGCGGAGCAATCGGTGTTTAATAACTCACCGGCCACCGCTCGATGAATTATAATGAGGAGAAATGAACTCTGGATCATTTTGCAACGTCTCCACGATGTGCGAAAATCGAAGGTCAAATTTTAAGGTTGAGATGATCAGATGACCTAAATAACCCATTTAAATCAAGGTCTAAATATTAAACGATGTACTTATCAACTCATCAATGTAACCTATAAGTGATCGAGCTGTGCTTAGTACCCTATCATAATGTGAGAGCTACAGGCTAAAGACCAGCACGCCAAGTAGAATTTAAAGACTCGGACACGTCGGAGAATTTTATTGAAAACTCTTACCCGGAGGGTTACCAAACGCAACCGCAATTTGTACCTCTGTCCACGTGAAGCTGTAAAAGCTGATAGGTAGAACAGTTACTGTCCATTCGAAAAAAAACGCAACTACACGACACACATGTACATAAACACAAATGCATGATTGGCCACGATATTACGATTCAATTATTTGAACTTGCTTGAGAATAAAGCTTGTAGCCCCCAGCCCCCTCCAGCCGCACTGGAGCAGCGTGGTGGAGTATGCTCTAGGCCTCCTCAAGAGAAGAGACCCGTGCCCAGTAGTGGGCCATTAATGGGTTGAAGCCAAAGCTTGTAGCGAATAAAAGCCTTTAGCGAGGCATGAGTTTTGTGCCATTTAGCTATACTTTAGAAATACTTTAGAATACATACATAACTGAAAAATGGTAGTGTATGATTCGAATCCAGGCCCTTCTGTGCAGAAAAATACAGTTGAAACCACCAGGATAATACTGATTTTAAACATATACATGACAGTTGAACTCTACTAAGTTACGCAAACCGCCGAAAAGACCTAATTAAGTAAGTTAATATCGACATTCGGCCAACCTACTTTAGCTGATTCTGAAATGTTGGGGTTAGCGGGTCGGCTCGCGACCTATGCTAATGTATTATCGTCCAGTTGACAAACACTCTTCGCCCTGAATATTGTATTGTGACCGTCAGTTCAGCTCATTCAAACAGCTCAAACAGTGACTTGACTTGACTCAATAACCTGACAAATAATAAATAATATGAAAAATAATAATCTGACTGGTGAACTAAGACCTCCTCGTAGATAGTTAAGTCTACTAATTACTAAGTAATTACTAAGTCTATTAAAGAATTAAGACTCGACCAAAATATAGTGAATTTGATGCGATTCGTTGACTAACATGAGTCTTAAATATCCTAGGAATTCTTGGAGTTGAAAATAGCACGTGCGTTATGTAATCACGCACTAATTTCGCGGTGTGATTATTTTAATGTTAACACTTTAATGTTGTGTCACTTATGTCAGTGTAACCTATACTGTAATTATGGCATATTACACACTTCACACATTTTCATACAACATTTCACACTTTATCATACAACTGATACAGGACCACAGACATAGATAGTAGGACCACAGATATACAGAACCTAGCTTCTTAATAAGAGTCAGTCTACAGTCACCATGAAGAGATAAATTTAGTATGGACACACACAACCTGCAAATAAAATATCTTTAATCAGTTTCATAGCTGAAAATCAGCGGATTTTAAATCAACATTTCAATCAACCCTAATACCTTTAAGTACCTTTAGGGGCAAATTTAAAAAAAAAAACTTGTTCTAGGGCTAGGGGCACATTAACAAAAACTTGTTCTGGTGGAGCACTATTTATGAAACTTTTTTTTCATGCTATAAATCCCTTGTTTAGGTTGTGCGTCGTCTGTCAGTCTGTAATGGATCATTTTATTAAAAAAATAGAGGTATGTTAGCTACAACTTGAATAGGTACATTTTCATAATAGCATAAAAATGTTTACCTAAAACTTGTACGAAACAAACGGCTGAACCCACTCGCGTATTTCCCGGATACCCACAAAGAGTTACCGGAATTTATGTTTAACAAATTGCCCTCCGCTCAGTTTCCTAACTAATCAGGCTAACAAAAAGCCAATTAGGCGACATTATTCATAACACAAAAGGCATTCGACAAAACAGGTTTCTGTAATGGTATATGCTATGAACAATCATTCTGCCCTTCGAATGTTGCAATATGCATTTTTGCGCAACAAAAATTGCAATGAGCGTGTGAAAATGTTTCTTGTTAGGCGGATTCATTGTCATGTGCCGGCGATTCAGCGATTGTGCGAGCGCCTTAAGATTAGTGATTGGGTGTTTTGAAATCGTTAATTTGACGGTAATGCGTTGTTATTGGTTGTTAGGCTTAAAAATACTCGTATCATAACAGGAATGGAAGTGTTGTCGAAGACCTATAACTTTATTATGACCTAATTGTTGAATATCTTCCCGAGTTGGTTAAATATCTGTTGGTCGTCCCGAGTGACTCACATCTCTCCAGATGTGGCTCATTCTGTCTATAAGTTCAAGGCAATCCCTTACTCATCGGACACAGCGTACGATTCTACGACTAAAGCACAGACTAAAGGTCCTTCCTGTCACGGTGCTCATGAATAGTATCTGTCTGTTTAAATAAAAGGCAAAAGTGATTGACTGATGTATCAACGCACAGGCCAGACCCATAGGGCTAGAAACTTAAAATTTCGCACATATATTCCTTTTATGACATAGGCATTCAATAAGGAAGTATTTTTCAAAATTCAACCCCCAAGAGGGTGAAATAGGGGATAAATATGATAAGCATAATTTCAGCTAGTAAGCTTATAATCCGATAGTTCTACCAAGTATCTATACACATATGTTGCTATCACCAAGAATTTTAAATCTGGACGGCAAGTTTCGAAGAGGTACCTAAAGACGCATCACGTGACATTGTGTGAACAATTTCTACTCATATTTCGACCTATTTACGTAGATCGTGATCGCGGCGAGATTGCAGTGGCGGGGAGAAACTCCTGACACTTGACGTTAATGACAGATAAACCTATCTACCTTCTATCTCTATCGTTTTCAAATCAAATCACGACACACTACAATAACATGTACTAACATATTTACGCTCTGAATTCAGCACTATTTTTGACTTTCTTTGACAAAAAGTTATCGCATGTTTTAGTGTCGCCGATGATATAAGCTTAGAGCTGTCTCATGTTGGCAAGTATTCCAGCCCTGCATTTGTATCACGAGTGTATTTGATAGTGATACGTTGGCGGGCGAATTTCCGGGGGCGATCACCCGCCGAGACAGATATTTATGTGACAGATGTACCCATGATTCTGGTGTTAGGTAGTATTTGTTTTGTGATGTTTCTTTCACATACACAATATAATACTTATACAACCATAATGCATTATGGAAAGAATTATTTCAGGTATATCGCTGCGAAGTAAAATGCGCTGGACTCAGAGGACCCAAATCCCGTTGAAGTGACACCAATTAGGGCAGGCCTATGTCCAGCAGCGGACTTTAAAAATCTGATAGAAAGATATAATTATGTGACTACAACTTGTACGTTTATGATTTTTGACTTCAAAAAAGGAGGAGGTATTCATTTCGACTGTATTTTTTATGTTTGTTGCCTCAGAACTTTCGACTTTGTGAACCGATTTTGATAATTCTTGTTTTAATCGAAAGCTGATACTTGTTATGTGGTCTAATTTAAATTTGAGTGAGATCTAACGAGTAAGTTTTTGAGTTATCCCTAATTTTGAAGTCGGTTATTTTTTGTCAAGTATTATTATGTTTAAAATTTAATTTATGTACAAATAAACCAAAAAATGCGCTTTTAACACAACCACAAGGTCATCTCTGTAACTGAACAACACTTAAAGCTTAGCAGTTTGTACAAATAGCCCCAAAAAACTAAAATTTGCCAATCCAATTAACCCGGATCCCATCTTTAATCGGATTACAGCGACCTCTACAATTTAGAAAGGTAAATTGTTGAGGTAATTAACAAAACCCGGTCCATATGGGTACGGCGAACGGGCTATTGTCTCACAAAAAATATTCTTATACATACATAAAACAAGTTATCAGATTTTCGCACGGTTTGCTGCTAACTGTACTCGCATGTACAGGTTGTTCGGTTTTGTTCGGTTTCACTTGCGTTTTTTGTTGTGAAGGTTTTGTGGTGATGTGGTAATTAGAGAAGATTATCTTTGACGTTAGCTTATATCTTTGACGACGCATATACCAGTCAGATTATTGTATCTATACATGCATAAGAGAGTAAATATACAAAATGTTTTAATTTGTTTTTACTAAACTATATCAGCTATACGTAAGTATAAGGAAAGGAAGTACACATCAAAGAAATAAAATTCATAACGTTTTAAATATTTTAATTAAAGTGAAAATTGTTTACAGTGGACCCCCGGTAATCCGGCCCCTGTCTAATCCGGCACCCCCTGTAATCCGACATGGTCTATTATTTCATTTTTGAATTTTTTTTTGACAATCTTCGCTAATGCATGATTGAATAAACTTTTACGCACCACCACTATAATTGTGCTCGCGTAGGGTATTGTTTTGATTCTAATTGCTTGTATGATTGATGTATGAAGTATGATTTGTACTTCAGAGTACATATTTATCACATATAGAATCTTATCATTGGATCTGTAATTTGTCGGATTACAAGGTACTCTTTCGTAAAAAATTCCGGATTATAGGGGGTTTTAGGCAGTACTCTATAATCCGACAAATTCGATAGTCCGACACTACCCTGCAAAATGTTTGTCGGATTACCGGGGGTCCACTGTATTTCAATATAATTATTCACATCGGTATCACCTTAATTATCAAATTTTGCTCAAATCATTTTTGATCTTTATTTAAGTTATCCATTTCAATTTCTAACCCTACATTAACACTTCAGAGCTGATTGTCTGTAAAATCTAGTTTACACGTATTAAGTAGTTAAGTAAATAACTAAATTTTAACTAAAAAGTTATTAAATTGTCCGTTTACACGTATTAATTTACTTAAAATTTAGTTATCTACTTATCTACTTAATACGTGTAAATCGGACTTAAGTCAGTATTACTTCGTCAGTACATTTTGATGTCCATGTATTCTACAGCAACACCCTGTATATATTGTACCATGTGGCAATTAATACTGTTTAATGAGTTGGCACACCGTTGCGCCACGATTGTCCCGTGGCCTTCGTAATGCACCCGATATGCTGAAATAGGTACATCACTATTTCAGCTATAATCTATATATTAATACTAGCGCTCAGCCCGCGGCTTTGACCGCATTTTAAATAATAATAATAATTCTCTTTATTTTCAGGTATACACCCATAGTCACATAAATAGTGGTTACAGTACAAAATTACATTGAACTTAAAATTTAAAAGGCACTTTAATTTTCCGGAAAAATAAGTACTCTATGTCCTATTCCAGATCATGGTAGCCGTATTGGGGCGGCTTAGAATACTAACCCCAATCCCACGCCGGCAGGGTGTCGTAAAAGGCGACTAAATCCAGCCCGCTGGTGTTGGTGCTGGTTGCTTTCTTGGCCGGCAACGCATCAGGGATGCCTTTGGTGTTGCTGATGTTCATGGGCGACGATAGCCACTTACCATCAGGTGGATCGTCAGCTCGTTTGCCGGCTATTTCCATAAAAAAAATGGTCTATCTGTGTGCTAAGTTTCATGAAAATCCGTTCAGTAGTTTTTGCGTGACAGAGTAATAAACATCCATATAAAATTTTATTATACATTATATATTATTATATTATATTTATATTATTGTATGACGTGAAGGGAAACTTCACCCCTTTTTAGGAAAAAAATGCATGCACTGCACGTAGCAATCTGATATTTGGTGTAAGTAAAGTCACAAAGTTTACACGGAGTAAGCGTGCATAATAGAGGCCATATACGATCAAGTGTACTTGACACGGTATCCAGTAAACTTGATCGTGTATGGCCCCCATAAAGATCGTCAAAAAGCACATCAATAAGGCCTATAGCTTCAACCCATTAATAGCCCACTACTAGGCACGGGTTTCTCCTCTTGAGAAGGTCTAGAGCATACTCCACCACGCTGCTCCAGTGCGGATTGGTGGAGAGGTTAGTGGCCAACTCGAGTGTCGGAAGTTTTCAAACCGCCTGAGGGCCTCCGACATGGCTTAACAACTGTTATCATATGATAACAACCGGGACCGACGCCTTTACGTACCCTTCGAAACACGGAAACGCTCAAGAATTTTTTGGCACTAGCGGTCACCCATCCAACTACCTACCGCGCCCTTAACTTTGTCGATCACTTAAGATCGACGCAAGCCAGGATATGAGCGCTTCAATCAGGCCTATAATTGGTCGAAATTGTTCATCCAATGTCACATGATCCTTCGGGCATCTCGAAGCTTGCAGTCCAGATAAAAATATATCTATAAAAGTTCTTGAATATGTCCGATTTTTTCTCTCCCTCGCACATTAAAGCTGGTGCACACGTAACGTTCTGAATACAAACTACCTCTACTTCACGTGACGCAACTTCCGTTCAGTACGAGTCTGTTACTGCCGTTAATTCCTTTTGGAATCTTTGCAATATCATTATAATAGATCTTATGTTTTTCATTGTTACATTTGATCTGGTTATGTCTTAATAAATCGTGTGATTAACGTTTTTATAGTGCGCTAGTAAGGCTTTGACCGCGTTTTCTGGAATCCATCCATCCATCCATCAATATTGGATATTGGCTGTAATTTGGATATACATACACTAGATATATAAATTACATGTCACGTTGTTTGTCTGCGATGGACTCCTAAACTACTTAACAGATTTTAATCATTGCACACCGTGTGCAGTTTGATCCAACTTGAAAGATAGGATAGCTTACATCTCAATTTATAGTCGCAATATTAATGATAAGCATAATTTCCGCGTGCGAAGCTGCGGGCAACAGCTAGTCTACATATAAAATACAAAAAATGTTTGTAAGTACGGATGTTCTTTATAGAATCTGAAACCAGTCAACCGATATGCCACAAAATGGTTTGTTTTGAAAGGCAACAATCCGAAGGTGGTTTAAGACCACTTAATCAATGCATCAGGCCCATTCGGTCAATTGATAAAGTCGGCTTTTCCCATACAACTATTTGAAGGTAATATGTAAAGATGGCGCCTCAACGTCAACGTCAACACAAAATCACTGATTTGTCATCTTCAGAACAGTTTTTAGCTGTTCCACTGAATACGCCGCGTGTCTACTAATTATAATTTAGTTTTTCTTCATGACTCTTCTTGTATGACAGCATCTGCATCGGCCGATCGTTGTAGAACCAAAGAGAAAGAGGTCACTCGCAGACATATACGTATAATATTTCAGCTTCGTGGAAAGCTCTAATTCAACTTGCTAGACTTTACTCAAACAAATTGCTAAAACTATGTACCTTTTTCAATTTACTCTGTTTTGTACAGAAATCACAGTATTTCTTGAAAAAGGGAAAATAGAAAGGGGTCTTAAATATCGTAAGAGAGACAGAGAGACATATTAATCGTAAAAATTATACGGATAGTGAGCAAAGGTGGAACACTCACTAGATATCAAATGCATCTACTTACTTACCTTCATGTAAGTTCGAAAGGTCCTCATTAACTTCATAGCGCTTGAATCCGTTCCACACACAATATTATTACTCTAAACACCGTTAATATCATACCAGCAATGACATTGTTATCTCACCTCACAACACATACGATATCCAACACTATTCCCCAGCAATAAGGATCAGTAAAACGCAAAAACTTCGTGGTTTCTATACAGTACATGGGCATTGTGTTGCCTGTGGTGAAAACGTTAAGATTTTCCCACGAAAAAAGGAAAACTTACGGTACTTGGATGTCGAAACTTCTTGCGACAACCGCTCATATTATATTGCGTTTCATATGAAGACTAATATGGCAGATTTAAAAAAATCTCGTAATAACTTTAACACATAGTCTGACTTGGTTTGACTTGGCAGGAATTCTGTAATCTCACACGTCAAACTTGGAGATGATTCCGCGATTATTTTATCACTATGGCATTGTTTTATTCACGTTTTATTTATAGATAATAAATGATTTTTAACACAATCAACGGTATTTCATTTTAAAAGTAGATTAATATATTTTTATCATCATTACCTACAACTTAGCTTTTCCTACTAAGGGGTTTTCATAGCCTACATACACAATTTGCGGTTTTAGCAGACTTCACAATCTTTTGAGAAGGAATATAAGTTTGTTAACGCTATTTAAGTAAGAATAAGTAACATCTCCACCGGTCCGCACTTGACCAACATCGTGTAGTATGGCTGTAGGCCTCATTAAGAGGTCCTGCTCTTGAGGAGGCCTACTATACAGAATGCTCTAACTCTACCCGTGCTCAGAAGTGGGCCATTCATAGACTGTAGCCAACTTTAACTTAGTTATGAAGGATTCGAACCACGAATATAAAAAGAAGCGCTTAATTTTCCCTCTAGCGGTCACCTTTCGCTATCTAACCAGTAACCGAATTTATTTAAACCTCAGATTTAAACAATATACACAATCCATCGTTGTCAGCGCTTTAATAGCAAAGTATCTAGTAACTGATATGGCACAATGCCATACTATGAAGCTATCACTCGCATCGCAGACGAAATAGTATTCATTAACAAAAAATAGACCATTAAATAGATCTATTCACAAACTGAATTACATTCTAGAAATTTCCATAGATCGTATCGTAAGTAACAAATAGTTATTAATAAGTATTCGTCTCGCAAGCCAGTCCTCGATTTGTCTTGTTGCAAAATCTAAAAACGTTTGCGCGTAGGCGGGGCTTGTAACATGAAGTGTCTGCTAGATCGTTAATTAATCATAGGTTCGTCTTTCTCATTTATAAGTTTACGAAATTGTTTTGTTCAAGGACAAGTTTATAGGATGTTGAACTCGCTACTGTTTTGTTGTAGGTACTATTATATCTATACTAATATTATAAAGCTGAAGCGTTTGTTTGGTTGAACGCGCTAATCTCAGGAACTACTGGTTCGAATTTAAAAATTCTTTTTGTGTTTGATATTTCATTTATCGAGGAAGGTTATAGGCTATATAAAATTAATTATATTTAACTAGTTAGTTTTTTCACAAATTAACGTGGGTGAAACCGCGCGGCAAAGTAGATATTATATATGTACTATTGTGTTAATCATAAAGGTAAAATTTAATTACTTATAATTAAATGAAACACCGCTTTTAGTTTAAATAAACTACATTTAGAGACAGAATCCGTTTATTAAATAGCAACACATTTCTTATGAAAATTAACGAATGAATGATCTAAAATCACTTGGTGCTTTTACAACCTTTTTCGTTAAACGGAACGCACTTAAAACAAAAATGGCGCCCTTCTGTCATTGCAAATGACAGCAAAATACGCGCGCATTGAGCTGGTCCTTAATTTACCCTAGTTTTTACATACAGCCTTTCAAGTAGTGAATTTTAATTTCAAATTTTATTAACCATCAGCTGATAAAAAGTAAATTGATTTAGTTGAGATAAAGACGTCGGAGGAACCGGCACGTGCCCAGATTGTTAATGAGGATGTTTTGAACACAACTGAGAAGCAATCTAGATTTTGAGAACTTAATATGTACGAGTAAGTACGAAAAACCTGTACTAATAATAAAAATGTTACGTGGCTGAATGTGTAAATGATATGTTTTCCAAAATATTGACTTAGGGGAAGACTATAAGAAATAAAAGCCAAAAAAAGTTGAATATTTTGTCTGTATCTCATCAAGAAAATCTTGAAAAAGATTAAGAAGATGGCTGTATTGATGACTGTTTGACTGATTTATGAGTTTATGGAAGTGTTAATTTCGAAATTTAATCTAATCCCGCGAAATAGAAGACAGATTTCAATACAGAAGTTATGTTAAAGGGAAACTGAATTAGTTAAATGTCTTTCTTCTGTACTATTAAACACTTTAGTTAATCCTTGATCAAGGGTCTATACCAAAAACCCACGTAACCTACCTACACGTACTTTTAACCTACAACTTACTTTTATGCACCATTTTATGCAAAACTGTTTGTTATAACTATTCAATTTTTTATCTTTTGTAATCTGTTTTTAAGTATAAGTTTGATGTATTAAGAGACTTTGAAAACGCTGTTGGATTACCAAATAAATAATAATGTCCCAAAGCGAAGTGAGGGCGGATTGTTAGTTCATTATACCGGGTTGGACCACTTCGGTAATGATTCCATTTGACGGTCGGGAATTTGAAGCATTGAGGCTAAAAGTTTCCGAGCCAGTTAAGATTGAGTAACTTGTGTTTCTTTACTAACCAGGAATTTGAAGCTTTTACTTCTAAGAACTAAGAGGGGTTGTTATACCTACATTGAATGAGAATACAATATTCTTTATTGTGCAATCTAAAAGTACATAAAATATTACAATTTTAGTATTATTAGACACAATAGGCGGTCTTATCACTGTAATAGCGATTTCTACCAGACAACCTAAGGGTAGAGACACAGACGTTCAAGAAATGCGTAGGTAGAGGTGCAAACAGTACCTAAGAAGTTTACGAATTAATATTTAAAAGAAAATATAAAACAAACTATGTAGATAGTTAGAGAATAGTAATTATTGAACTTATTAAGTAGGTATAATATACCTCTCTACTAACTAATTAAGTAATTACCCATCCTAGCTTCACTTTGGGTATCTAAAACGCACTATACTCGTATATAGTAATTTCGTCATTCACCTCATCACAACCATTAGATTACTTCGTATAAAACTAGCATATTTTTTATCTGTGCTCATGTTTCCGTGTCCATGCAAAGCTAATTACAGCACAACCCTGAAACATAGGCGTTGTTAACAATGACGTGACGATCTTTTCCTTATGACGACAATCAACTAATTGATATGACAGCCGTAAGCATCTTCCAATCATCATGCACTTCTGATTTATAGGAAGGAAAATTTTGTTATTCATAAAAAATATTTCCGTATGCACTTGAACCCTTTGATTTATATTGATTTATCTGTTGATATTCAAGATCTCATAAACGTGGACTAAACTAACTTGGAAAGAATAGAACATCTTTCCTTGTTCTAGAAAAACCAACTTGAGAGTATTCAACGCTGCAAATTAAGACTACCCAAAGCTATGATGATTTTCCATCACTGATGCTTCTGTCTTAATATTCGCATGGTCTTCCAGAAGCATTAAGTTAATATTTGACGGATTTTTATAATAGTTAGTTAGTTATAAACATGTAAAATGATGTTAGCGCGACAAGCCATTGCGTCTTTATTGTTGTTTTGTTGATCACAACAAATTTTAGTACAGCAAAAAATGGGGAAATTATGGGGTCTCAAAAGCTACGAAAACTCTATTTGTAACTGATGAACTGAGGAAACCTGCTAAGTTCTATTGTGAAACAGAAAAGGATGCGCAATTCAAATGTCTAACTAAACACTGCCTTAAGATCTGAGGATAAAAGGTAGCATTAGGATCATAGATACTAAAACGAATCCCTATTATTGTTTATTTTATACACACAAAAATATACACGAATTTATTAATATTTTAAAGAAAATATTACAAAAAGGCACTTCTTATCCCTATTAACTCTTGAGTGAAGTTTATTTTAAACGAATGAAGTTGAAATAATTAATTTGTATCTACATTAACTTGAATTAATAAATAAGTAACTCGATAAATATAAAATAATAATATAATATATATACTTATATTGATTAGCCTTTACAGTATACAGCGATGAAGTTTTAACAACATGATTATAAAATTAACACTGTCATTGATAGCATAGAAAAAACTGTTTACAATAAACACTTTTTTCAAACCATACCTGATACCAAACCTGTACCAATTGTATTAAAATTTATTGCACCAGACTGAACATCTATATCCGAAGACATGATTTAATAAACATAATTTGGTACCGTCCCTCAAGGAGTTAGAACATTTGTTCCAACCCTTATACGTAAAGGACACAAGAAACGCAAAGTAATAAATCTACATCTAAATTATAGATTGATTTTAACCGTGAGAAAAATGAAGCGGTCTCTGATATAACAGTTACTGAGGTATTAACAGCCCATTTCTGGACTACGAAGACTGAATTTATTTATGACAGGATTTTAAATATAAGATACTTTATAATCGTAATTTTCATAAGTGATACAGATAACTAAAAAACTTTAAATTCACTAATTTATATACTATTCATATTAATATCATTAACATCCATAAATCCTCACAAATAAACTTTTCAAGAGCACTGGAGCTGTCTTAAAAATTTGGCATTTGATAATCCGGCATTGCTTATCATCGATCACCTATACGAGTTATTATTAACCATAAGTTTAAGCTTCAAAGCAGATTTCAATCACAACTCTATAACAAACTCTTTGCAAGTGGGCGTAGTCGAATGGTATGCTAAGTAACGCGACGAGCAGTTAAAGTAATTATATTATTACCGGTGCTTTGAGGTTCGTGATTAATTTACTTATTGCTCTATCTCGGTATTACTTATAATCGGTGGAAGGAATGGAAAATAATTTGCAAATGTGTTGCAATCTATTTGTAAACTGGTTGCGATGAGTAACCCATTTCCTGGATTGTCTAGTAATATTGATTTTAAATTTTAATAGTTCATTAATACCATTATTACTATTAATATTTCTCAGTGGGATCTATCTGGATAGCTAACATTCTCATGTGTGATTCGTCGCTGATGTCCTTGGGCCAAGATAGCAACTTACAATGAGGTGAATCGAATTAAGAAAACATTATTTCTAATTATTACAAGCATTTATTAAACTTGCTTTATTAGATGGTTGGTTCAAATCTAGTAAGCTGAATTAGAACTACTCCTTTTCATCGGAGTTAAAATTACACAGATTGCTTTGAGTTCAATGGCAATACATTTTTATGATAATGGTGACCTCATAATCCTTAAAATTGACTAATGACTAGGGATCTCCTCGACGTATTATTATAATTAGATCGTCTTCCTCGCACTCAGAAAGCCACGAAATAAAGGCATGTGCACAACAGCGAATTAAATCCTTAAACAATTCGGCGGCAATCCTCCGATACTGTGGATACTGTGTAGATGCGCATCGTTAAACAGCTCTGAGAGGCCGGATCTTGCCACAGACTCATTAAAGATTCTAGGTCGGACTGCAATCGTTAATTAGCAAGATAAGTACTGTATTAATTGTGTACGCCATTGGAGCGAGTATCGCGCCATCGGTGAGCGGGGATGGAGTTTTTCGTCGCTCTAGTGGGCAAGGTCGGTGGAAGGCGTGTCTTGGGAAATTATTTTGTTTGAATTAATGGTTAAATGGCCACGTTAATATTGGTTTGCCTAAAAAGTGTTAAGCGAAAAGACATTATTTGTTTTATCTATACTAATAATAAAGAGGAAAGATTTGATTGTTTGCATTGAATAGGCGCCGAAACTACTGACCGATTTGAAAAATTCTTACACTGTTGGAAAGCTACACTATCCCCGGGTGACATAGGCTATATTAAATTATATTTTTTACTATTTTTCCCGAAGCGAAGCTAGGGGGATTTCCTAGTTATTTATAAATAAGATGAAATTTTTTTGTACAAATTGTATTTGACTTTTTGCGTAAAACTAAATGATCATTTGACGATGACTACTTATACGTACCTTAGATGGCTCGTCTTTTCGGTTATCAGCTATGCGCTTAAAAATATTTTTCTGTAAATTTATTTTCTTGAGATAAGTTGTAGAGTTTAAAATAAAAATGAATCTCATCCCTCTGTCAAATTCAACTAGTCCCATGATGTTTTCCCACGTACGGGTACATCAATATATGTAGTAATAGTGACATCAATATTTCCCTCCCTGAAGTCCCATGAGTGTTTTAGTGTAGTAGGCATAAACGTGAAGTTTTTTTTTAATAGTCTATAATCATGTTGTAAGGCGTTTATACAATTGCACAACTGGAGGAATGCTAAGAGTCAATTTTACACTGTTTAAGTAGGAATCAATGGAGGGATTGTGGCGATAATCTTATTGCTGCTTGAAAGCCTTTAAAAGGCTCTTACTTTTATGCATGCAATTTTTGTGTAAAAAGAGTTTCCCTTAAGGGTCGCCGTTGCATTTGAAACAACTCCGATGTTGTCAACTCCTCAAGTGACCGTACTTTCGTCAGCTGTTTACGCAGCAGCCTGTATAGGATCCGTTATTTACATAAACTCAGGTCCAATCTCCATTCACCAAGCACATCTCACGGACAACACAGACACAATTCTTATGAAAACCTGACAAAAGCGTTGCCCAACCAAATTAACGCTTTTGCACCTACAGTGGAGAAACAAAGCGTCAACCGGAAGCGGCCAGTTAACCGGCAAAATTCAAATTTCGATCAGAATGGCCGCGAAGGGGAACGAGCTATATCCGTTCCGTTTTCGCAACCCGATACATCCGAGGAGGCGTTGGTGCGTTTCGATCCAAACGTTTCGAGCGGGATCTACGGTGTTAGAGGTGACCTCGATAGGTTTAGTGTTAAGAAAGTTCGCTGAAAGTTCACGCAAGAGTGGCTGCAAAAAGTACGTAATACGTAGAAAGAATACTGCATCTGGAGTGAATTTCTCTCGCAGTAATAGCTGAGAAAACAAACAAGCCGTATGATAGTAGATGGTAGCTGTCTCTCTCATGAAGTGTTGCTGGCAAGGAATAAAGAGGAAAAACTTCTGAAGCTAAGAATGTTGAAAATAAGTGGTAAAGATTTAAAATGTTGCAATTGTAAAACTAAAAGATCAAATGATCATTGAAAATTAATTTAAACATCATGGGACGGGCATGGGCCGATGCCCATAATACCAAACGCATCACCGATGTGTTACCAGTCACGAAACAGAAGAAAGAAACTACCTTCTGGTCCTTAAACTCCTAGGCGGAACTAACTACATCGCTTGGCGGCGAACTCAAGCAAGATTTTAGTTCGACATCAAACTACATGTTTAAGAATTAAACTTGTAACGCGTCTAAGACTCAGTGGAGTCAGATCGTAGGGCGCGTTCCGGGTGGGCGCGCGCACTAATTGTGCCCCACGACCCGTGACCGACAGTTAGACGTACTCGGGAGCGGCTCTCGGCTCGGCCCGAGAACCGAGAACCGATGTAATGCAACTCGGCCAGAGATTTTAGCTCTAACACTTGAGCAACGATGTACTATAACCTATGACTTGGATAATGAGAGCGATTGGAAAACTTACTTTACAACAGTAACCGTGGTAGGCTATGACTTGGATAATGTGAGTGATTAATCTGGTATACTTACTTTATAACAGTAAATTAACCTTTGTAATAAGCAATCTTTGATATATTTGAGTCTAAGATAGCTCTGCCTGCAGCTTTTACTACGTTTTCTGGGATAGTAAGTACGTCTTATCCTATTCCATCATGGTCTCTGTGTGCTCAACTTCATAAAAATCCGATCAGAAGTTTTTGCGTGAAAGAGAAGCAAACATTCTTACAAACGTATACATTTATAATATTAGTAGGATTATATATAAATAATTAGCTAAAAGTAAATCATAATACTGTTCTTAAGATATTGGTAGTATTCCCACACTGTAGGTAAAACCATGCTTATACGCTGATCGGGAAAGCTGCCAGCTGTGGGGTCACATTACATCGTACCTATGACTTATATTCCATAAATTAATCATCTTCAATACATTAAACTTTATATTTAAAACCTGTAAGTGGTCATCGACCTTGGATATCTATAAGATCTAATGAACAAGGCAGCAAAAGTCTTTTGTGAACTTGGCTCTCCGATACTTACTAAAACAGGTTAAAAACCTATGACGAATCAATTTTGAAAGGGTCAGCTGGGTAAGACGGTAGCTAGCCAACAGGACCTACGACCTCTCACAAGTATCGAATAAAAAAGTATCGAATTTTTTTATGGAAATAGTCGGCAAACGAGCTGACGATCAATCCGATGGGAAGTTGCAATCATCTCCCATGGACATCAGCAACACCAAAGGCATCACTTATGCGTTGCCGGCCAAGAAAGAGGGAAGAAAAAGAAAAAAAGAAATCTCAAGGCTCCAGTTGGAACACGACGAGACAACAATAATCTTTTAAATAGACATTGAGAACCGATACTGGGATAGACTTAACATGACTTAGCTAATAAATATTATAGAACTCACAATCAGATCATATTTACTATCGCTAACAGAATCTGTAATTCATTAAAAATATTACAATAATATATTATGATGAAGATGTGACTCACTGATGATTATAATATTTTGAACGTACAAAAAAATATGGTAATTATAGTTCAAAACCCAAAATTTTATTCGTAATTTAAATATACCTAATATATCTATCTTAAATACTTTATACAATAAAATAAAGGTATTTATGGTGTAGTTGCTTATTGGTCAACTTGAGGATTAATTAACATATTTTTTCACGTAAGAACATCTAACAAAAACCGTACCCCAGTCCAAACAAGTAATTTTACTGTAATAAAATTGGCTCGTTAAGTTAATCTTGTTTTAAGTAATTATCTACAATTTAATTAATTACATTTTTATGTTATTTTGTTTTTTATGACTGGGTTCTGTTATGAAGCTAGTTCGCTTTTGTCTTGCAATACTTTGTTTGCGTTCGCAAACTAAAGGCTACAGAATAGAATCAAAATATGTACGGATTCGAAGACGAAAACATAACATAGTATATTAAATAATGTACGGTGGTAGCAAATTATTATTATACGAGTAACCGCCCTCGTTTTGCTTCGGTTTTCTTTATTTTTTACACCTTGGGTTACATTATTGGAGATTTATTAAGGATCTCTAATTTTCTGATAATATAATATAGCCTATGTCACCCGGTGATAGTGTAGCTTCCCAACAGTGAAAGAAATTTTTAAATCGGTTCAGTAGTTTCGGGGCCTATCCAATGCAAACAAACAATCAAATCTTTCCTCTTTATAATATTAGTATAGCGCGTATTATTAAGCGCTCTTCACATTTAATGTCACTGTGCTTCATAGTCTGTTCCTATCTTTATCAAACTTATACAATGTATAGGGAAAAGAACAAGGATGGCAAATAAAAATATTTCAAGTCTATAAACCACACCCACAACGAGTATTGGACGTTTTAAAAGACATGTTTATGTCCCCCCCTCCCCCTCAAATCTTAAATGTTTTTTGAATCGATTTTTAGTTAATTATGGTTTATTTTTATTCATTCATGTTAAACTATGGATATTTATGTAAATTAAACATAATAATTACGAAATAACGGTTGTTTCATGTAATTATGACGATTTTTTCTTTTTATTTATTTTTTTATTTCGCATATTTTTTTTCGCATTAAAATTCCGAATACAATAAAAAACAATACGCGACTAATATTTCTTTTAATGATTAGCTTGTTTCATAACGATTCCAATGACATAAACATTACATATAGCTCTCGTACTATAATTTGGAGATATCATAATTATTACAAAACAAAGCGCTCGCGTAATAAAATTTTCCAAAATTTCCCTTCCCCCCGCGGATGGCTCACAGATGAGAGGATATAGATTAATTAAAAAAATATTAAGAACTGTTTCTAGGGGCTATTATAAACCTTCATTACTTAATAGAAACAACATTCTCTTTCATTTTGGTCCATTCCACTTTCCCGTTGCAATTATAAAGGATAAGAATTATAATATGTAATTATATAAGTCTGTGATTATAAATCCTCCATTATTAAAAAATAAATATACTTATATCTTGAATTTGCTATAGTTTTCTGATATTTTTTGAGACAGAATACTTTTTTAATTGTTTTAAAGGGACAGAGTACAAACCGTGTTATTATATGCACGGATTAAATACTTCTTGTGTTGGATTTTATAGCATAAAACTCAAAACATGGCGTCACCATCAAAGGCGTTACGGTTGAAGAGGTGCTTAATGCACATTTAATTCTTGTACATCCGCATTAGAGGAAACTGTAATCACTGTTAAGTTGGTTATTTCTTCAATGTTAAGTTTATATTGCAGATACTTTTTAAACCAATAAACGCACACACACGTTTTCACACTTCTACAGAACAAGTGTGTGTTCGTCTTGTGTGAAGAAAGTAGTGAATTGGATCCATATCAATATTAAATTACTAGCTGTTGCCGGCAGCTTCGTATACGGAAATTATGTTTTACCTTAGTTGCTAAAGCAAATGGTTGATGTTTTAAAAATATTCCATACAAATTTAATCCCCTTTCCTAGGGAAACCTTTTAATTTTCTGGGATAAAAAGTTTCATAAAATATAACCCAGAGTATTAGTAACAACTTCACCAATTTTCACCGAAATCCGTTCAAGGGTCTTCATGTGATGCCCGGACAGACAAACAGAAAGTTGAGTTTTATTATAGTATAGAAGATTTTATTGATTTAGTGCACAGATTATTTATCTAATTTATTAGTAGGAGCTAGTTATGGTTAAGTATATTTAATTCATGTCGACCAATTTTCCTATAACAAACTAAATGTACGATTCATTGAGTTTGTGACACGTATCAGTGGAAGGTCGATACGCTTTGATAGAACCGCACCCTAACGATACAGGATGTTGCAATTTGCAATTTATTACTTTATGTGATGAATTATTTTTAATTAAACTGAATGTAGTAAGATATTTCTTTTCCAATTGAAATTGTTTTTGTATGTCCGTACTCCTTTTTATGAAATAGCTGCTCACCCAAACTTTCCTCAAATTGTTATAAATCTTCGTAATACAGAAGTCTGGAATAATTCATCTTTGAAATAGTATTAAGTTAATCTCATTATTATAGTATACTTAAAATAGGTGTAACAATTCACGCTATTTTTCATAAAGTTATTTTAGTGAATATAAAATTTAGCAAACATAGATTCATTAAATCCATTCATTAAATAGTAACTACATCACATATAGGTACGTACAACAATATTTAATATTTATAAATATCATGAAATACTAACTGGCACCAAGAATTGAAGTCACCGAATGAAATCCAATCCAAACATCAATTATCTAAGATTAATACAGAATAAAAAAGTATGTGCACAAAATCATTGAAACTAATTTCAATCCTCCCGCACCTCTCTAAAAGGACAATGACCACAGATAATATCAAAATTTTTGGAGACACTAAACTTTCTTTTTTTCGATCACCAACCGAATCATTTATAAGGCGTTACAATTAAAACCAGATCTATTGCACAGATCATAAATTACCATCGACCAAACCGTGGGTGGAAGCGGCATATCGCAACTATTATATTATTAATCTTTATGGACAGCCGTTTAATGTACTTGATATAACTTCTATCCTATTAAAAAATTAAAATATCTTTTTGTTTGCACGTGCTATAGAATATAGAGAGATGATGTATCATAGACTAAAACTTCTCTTTAATTAAATAAAAAAAACTATTTTTACTGAACCTTTTTATATTACAGTACAAGCAAACAAATAGATCCAATGCCAAGCAACCTCAGCTCAAATGGATACTAGAGATACGAGTATTAGGGAGGTTTACAAATGCCTTGCCAGCTGAGAAGGAAACGATGGATTCGTCTTGAAGGAGCCTATGTTATAGTCCTATGGGAAATCCCCTAATGGAAGTTCTTAGAGTTTACAGGTACGTGACAGGAAGTCGCGTAATCCTTAGCCGACAAATGTCAGGTGTTCAGATGGTCCGTACAATTCTACCACCATGGTTGCCTCGTAGTTGTACGTTAGCTTGTATGGTAACACAATAATCCTACTTAATATTATAACTGTGAAAAATGTAGGGATTTTTGTTATTTTTTCACACAAAAAATACTGACCGAATTGTCATGAAATTTAGCACACAGGTAGATCTTGATCTGGAATATAAGACAGGGTAATTATTAATACGAAAGACCGCTAGTTTAGAATAAAAAAATATTATATTTTATTAATTGATGAGAGTGATTAATAGAACACCATTTATAAAACAATTTTAGTATAATAGATGCACAATATGTGAAATGAACCGCGAATATAGAGGACGAGTAAGCCTGATTGAATTTTACAGGCCTTTTGTACCAAATTATGGAACGTTGAAAATTATACAGGTTTCATTTTACTTTCCTAATGACATGGAAGACAATATTCGTATTACCCGTTATTACAAAAGTAAATTTACTAATTTTGCATTGATATAAACCAGAATATACTGCATTTGCAAATAGTGTTATTAACATCGGTAAACAACACTGTTGAAGATAGAATTAGAAAACTTATTTGAAATCCGTCACATGTACCTATTGCTAACTTGAAAACACTTATTGAAAGCTATGTTAGGTCCGGAATATCCTTTAAACCGAGAATAAGATAATTGAAGTGTCTGTACTTAAAACCGTATAAATATCACTTTTATTTGATATAGGTCAGTATCCGTAATGGTATACCAAATAAAAATATAAGGGCTTCTCAAGGATTTCTGTAGACACAAGCATGGTTCTATCATAATAACTTTAATCATGTGTTATGATACTTATGATACCTCTGTAACAAAGTACATGTGAATACTCTGTGACTATATTTATAGCCATCAACTAATGGTGAATGAACCTGAACGCGACTTTTACAAACAACTTTTTTGTCGTCGATACGCAATCCGTTCCGTTCTGACATACAATCATTTATCATTCAATATCGATACATCGACTAGTACTGTACAATTATTTTGACAAACTTGTTTAACAAGTATCGAATTGTGTTTTCTAATCCCTAGACTCTATGTTGTTTAATATAAGGGTTATAATCCATGAAAGTTAAGTTTGGGGACTGTTAAAAATGATGTTTTATAGTAGTACCGGTTCCATTCATTCATAATAAAGCGACGTGATCTAACACGTGACGAATGTATGATCGAAATAGGAAGAGGTGTGTACGATTTTGACCTTTGCTCTTATGTAATACGAAGTACATTCGAATTATCATTTGATTCATGTGTAATGGTCATTCTTAAATACGAAGAATGCATTGAATAATCGATTGTGAACTTAATTTTGAGAAATTAAAACGGCTTCTTTGCCGTTGAATTTTGGGACATCCTGTTTGTTTAATAACTTTATATTCTCGAAATAAAATAAACTTTAAATTAGTTTTAAATGCAAATGAAGGTAACTAATAATGATTAATTTAATTAAACAATAGTTTAAATTAAGAAAACGTAAAATTGTCTGTTGAGATTGAAAAAATAATTTGTTCATATTTGTACACTGAAAATATTATAATAATTTAATAAAAATATAATAGTAAAACAAGTTTTATATTAACCATGAACACAATACTGTGGAATGTAACAAAAAATAGTTTAACATATTCAATTTAAATCACACGTTGTGCCCGCCCCGTCTGTCTTGTCATTCGACAGAATTCAATTTGCTTACTAACTATATTTATCTATCTATCTAGTTATATTATATAACTATTACTAGGTAACTTTTATAGTGACTAAGAATAAATAGAAAATGTTGCAATGGCTTCGCAACTTTGAATCGAAAGAAGAAAAATGAGAAGGCAAAAAAATAAGAAAGGAAAAACTTCTTTGCTGTCAAATTCTGCTGCCTCCGTCATAATTTAACTCCCTAACACTATGTAGATGGATAGTTAGATTATTGAAAACAACCGGATGATATATCTGGAATAATCATCATAACAATGACGTCAGCAATACACGGCCATTGCTACACACATACAAGCAATATAGCCAACTGTGGCTGCATTAAATACATAGTAAATCACATAGAAGTTTTATGCGACACCACCGAGTTTATTGCCGCGTTGTACGGTCAGCAATAAAATACGAAAGGTTTTTGCGACATTACTCAATCCCACGGTAGCCTGCTTGTCGATAAGTCGACAAAGTTTAACGTTTAGGGTAAGGAAGAAAGGCAGCTACAAAAAGTTATGAATGTATTTTATGCGACGTGTTTCATAAAGGCTTTTTGGGCAGCTTTAGACTATTAGAAGTCCATAAATAACGTATTACGTTTTTTTGTGTGAACAGTCGAACGAACGAGTCAAATAAACTAACAGATAGGTTGATTACCTACCTGCGGGTCTATTATGAACTCTTAATTCCAGCCCTGTTCCAGTGTAAACGTCAAATTTGTATTTACCAAAGCGGTCACGTGACACTTTTTAGCCAATCATACGACGTTCAAAGTCCGATAAATGAATTGCCTGGAACATGAATGGTTTTATAAAAGTTCATTATAGGCCCGCTGATGGTAAAGTAATCCTAACTTTCCATGAACGTCCGTAGCATTAAAGTAAGTACAAAGTACAACACCCTACCACCATTTAGTATAGTTTTAACTGGATGGTACAAAATACACCATAAGCTGGGAAGAGATGCACTATTATAACAAGTATATATTTTAATTTTTTTATTTTGTATTCCAACGCTACATCAAAACATGCTGTTCTGCGGTTGCGCTCGCACTTAACGATTTTACTGACGTCACAAGTCTCGGGGACTATAACTTTAAAAGTTATATATCAGGCTTTCAAATTACCAATATAACATCCTGTATAATACCAAACAGGCGTAAGAAAATAAAAAATCCATGAACAAAAAAAAGAAAATTGGCCAACATTTTTTGTTATTCTTAATATTCTGAAGATATTTTCAGTTACTAACATAACACTAGCTATCCCTCCCGCCCACAGACATAGTTCTAGATACATGTCTGTGCTCCCGCCCAAAATACCCCACATACACAAATCAAATACATTAAAAAAATTATTGTACCGCGTGTCGAATTGCATGCAGGGCAGTGATAGCCTATTGGTTAGATGTTGGTCTCCCTAACGCAGAGGCCCCAGTTCAAATCCTGGCACGCACCTCTAATTTTCAAATATTATGTGCGTATTATAAGTTAATATCACTTGATTCGGTGAAGGAAAACATCGTGAGGAAACCTGCACACCTGAGAGTTCTCCATAAAGTTCTCGAAGGTGTGTGAAGTCTACCAAACCGCACTTGGCCAGCGTGGTAGGCTATACCCCTCACATTGTGAGCGGAGACCTTGAGCCCAGCAGTGGGACAGTTATGGGTTGTTGCTTTGCTTTGCTTTTTTGCTTTGTGTCGAATCCTTTGTGTCCCTCCTCAGGTCATGCCCATATCATATAAAGCAAACTAAATATCACTCGACCACGCCTCTTAACACGTGCTGTGAGGCGATTAACGGAACTATGGACAGCTGGGTGGGCAGTTTGCTGTGTAATTTTTTTTATTCATATTAATACTCCATATCCGGATGACCGAGCTTAGCTCGGTTTAGTATTGCTTAACAACGCCTACTGCTTTAGCTTTAGTGTAGCTACTCGCCAATAGCTGTCAGGAAGAGTCTATTGTAGCCGTTTTTCATTGCCTGAAAACACGGATAAAACGACATTTTTTAAAAATGAATCCTAGCTAGATCGATTTATTGCCCCCGAAACCCCCGCATATTAAATTTCATGAAAATCGTTGGAGCCGTTTCCAAGATTCAGAAAAAATATATAAAAAATAATTGCTCATTTAAAGGTATTAGATTTTGGTATTTTATGCTGAGACTATGAGCAATGTTACTGGGTCGAAATCATATCCTATCATAATTAATGTAAAATTGTGATGATGTATGGATGTTTATTATTCTTTCACCCAAAAACTACTGAACGGATCTGGTATAAGATATAGGGAATACGATATATAAGATATATTACATATATTAGAAGGTAGTGCAATGATATACCTACGTGCATGTACAAGATAAAAGATTAATTTAAATTGTTTATTGCAAAAGGCATATAAATCTACACTATACTGTTAACATAGCGTTACATAACACATTCATTCAACATAGTGTATTCGTAAACCAAGTCAACATTGTTCAATGTCATGTAGACCACAAAAACACCTCACAATCCTACGTTCTGTCAAGTCTGTCAATCACTCGATCTCAGGAACAGCAAACGCCTATCCCTCAGCCCTGTTATTAAAATTATATCCAATTATTTCCTTTTAAAAAGCTCGAACACAAAAAGTTAATTCATAAAATCGATCCGTCATCACAACAAAAGATATTAATATAGGCCTTATAATAGAAACGGCTAAAAGTAAGAGTCATGCTAGGTGGGCGTTGAGGACTTAAAAGATTATGAAATTCTTCATTTTGGAGCTTGTTTGCTCATACTATAAGTATTAAGATCATGTAAGTATGTACTTATCATACGTAGTATAAATTAAAATCAATTTAAAAACTATTCGGTCTTCTAGAAACAAGGTATCTCATCAAAAACATAAATGTAAAATGAGAGCCATGTTCAAAAAAAAATGTGAGCCGTCATGGGGCGGCTGGCAGATGTGAAACATCGAAATTATTTTATACAACTAATAGGCATAAAAGTACAGAATATGACAGGAACTATGGCATGTTGAAAAAATACAATATTACGAATTGTCTCCAGAAAATGATGACAGTTTTGTCCTATTGTATGCTACAGCCTATCAAACTAAGTTTATTTATGATTACCCACATTGTGTTATTATATTTTTTTTCATATTATTATCATGCCCTACAGCAGCAGTGCAGCGAAGCGTCGCCACTCACCGCGTCAAAAATCAGGTTTACCCCTCGCCTATAGATGTTTCACATGAAAACATTGAGATCTAAATGGGTGCCAAGTTCTGTGTAGAAAAGCCTAAAATTTTAGTCACAACACCTAATTCAACTTCTACATTTGAACATGTAATTCAAGCTCTACATTACCAAACCTTAATTCCTTCCAGCTATTCTCGTAAGCATCCTAACCATCTAAACAACACGGTACTCGGTAAGGTGCAGTTAATAAGGTAGCTTATCTTATTGAATGTCGGGCGTCCGAGTGATGGATGCAGCGCTAGGGCGCGATATCGTCGACAAATGACGCCTAGGGACGGGGTGCTACCATTTATCGATACGATGTTTTTAATAAAGAACTTTTTAAATGAAGCGCGTTACCGTTTATTCTACCGTGGTATTTATCTCATGTCCATGGACATCTGTGAGAAACTGAATAGGTCTGCAGAAAACACTGTAGTCAATTAATAGATCCTGTTAGTATTAGACGTTAATAAGAATTTTTATTACAGAAAAAATTAAAAGGTGTCGAGGGACACCCGGATGGAACGAAGTTCCTTTCGATTTAAGTATTGTTTTACGCGCTCAGCAGCAATATGAAACTAGATGGCGCTGTACAACTTTCTGAATCACGCTGTTAAGATTCTTTGGCCCTAACATAAGTAAAATAGCAAAAAGTGTCGTGACAGAAAAGTTGTTGTGGTAAGAATTTTTTCCGTCTAGCCCCCTTTCACAACGCGCGATAAGGAACTTCGTTCCAACTAGACGAGGTTGCGTGTGAGTCGCTTATTTTGTCCGATTGCAACTCTTGCTAAGTTTTTTTATCAGTCTAGACGTCTCCATTTACCATCTGGTGGAACTGTAGTAAAGCACTTATTTTTACCAGAAAATAGCCTTCAGAATAAGTATACGTTTATAAAAGAAGATTATTATTATTAACTTATAAGATAAAAAATATATATCTACGTGTGGATATCAAATTATAAATCTGTTCAATATCGAATGTAAACAGTGATAGACGCTCATAGAGCACCGTTTTCGATCGTCAATAGAATTGTAGGAATAGAATTTACAAAAAACAATACGAAATTGTCATCTCAGTTCAGTTATTTACACCACATACGCGTCATCCGTTAAAATGTCAATCAAGAACGCGTGAAACAACAAACCTTAGAAAGTACTTACCTGGAAGTATTATCTGTGTCGGAGACCATCTCTCATATTGGGAACGCACGGGAGGTCGAAGCGATAAGCGCGGATTAACTATGACTATTTATCATTCATTTCTTTTTTATTCACTACCGTTCGTGAGTGGATGAGCTACGACCTCCGAGGATTGAGATGAAAGTGATTTTTAGGGTTTGAACTTACCAGAACACGCCAATTAAATTTTAAGTACATAAAAGCAAAAATCAAAAATAAAAATCTACAATTGTATAACTCAACTGATATTTGATTTAACTTATAATGTAATATCTTTTTGTTATTATGTAAGACAATAGTCCAATTTACTAAAAGCTAAATAGAGAGGTATGTAGGTACTTATTTTTCTAATAACACGTATCAATTAACATACATAAGCACAACCTATAAAAAAAGAAAGAGAAGTATGACAGTATAACGTGAAACTTCATACTTCTTCATAGTATGATTTTTAAGCAGGATGCAAAATAATCAAAATCCGAAATGATATTTAAATTTAGAAGTCTGGAATAACGGACGGTATTAGGTAAATTCTATAAAAACGGAAAATTTCCAAATGCATCCATGCAAATAAACGCTCAAACAATTCGCAAGTCGGACGTAATCTTCAATGGTTGTAAACGTTTGTGAGGTTGTAATGCAGTCATTATAACGAACCATTCAAACATTTTGATGGCGGCCAGCGCCATCTACGTTACGTAACTAGAAACAATACAATTTAATAGTTGACACAAGTCACTTGTTGTATCAACGGCGAATAAGCGAGATCAATTTTATTGTGCGCTGTAAGAATTTGCGTATCATGTTTTTTTATAATATTATCTAAAGTATAAAGAAATCCTTTGTTAACAGAATTAAAAATAAAGCAAGCTGTTGTCTGTCTACTCGTAAGTCTACCGAAATTTGGTATTTTTAAGTAAATTACAGTTAGAAAAATATGCAATAAAAATTACTTAACTATAATATAGTATGTTACAATTATTTTTACTAAATAACGAAAAGTATTTAAAAATGCCTATGCGAAGTTAAGTTTACAATATGAATTAGAGACAGCACAACGGAATTCGAAGGAACGGGATTCGAACTTAGGAGAAGGCAAGTCAGCTTTAATTCAGTCATTGTCATTACTCTCGTTTCACTATAAGATTTTCAGGCATAGTGACATAAGTCAGACAAGACCCTAACACGACAAACAATGATAACGTAAAACAATGAGCCAAGTTCATTGTTACCTTCTCTTTCACTGATCATCCACAAGATAGGAATCTCGTGAAAACAGCTGATTCGAACAATGATGAAAAACAAATGAACCTATTTAAAAGAGGCTAAATGTGAATGAACCGGCCACCTTGAGGGACTCCTGATACTCGCGCTAATATAAAAGAACAATGCCTATTGTTGTCGGGCTACGTCATACTTCGGATATAGGTCAGTGGTAGCCCAAATGTAGCACTCAGCTGATCCCACGAATTGAATGGTGTGACTGGTGGCGCCCTCCCGTTCTATTTTACCGTTTGAAATTTATGACGTCACTAACGATTATTTTATTCCCACTTCTGATTCAATTTGCATACAATCGTCGACACTGTATTTGAGGGAAAAAATTCACGTTTTTGCAACCGATTGCAGATATTTCATTGTAATTAATATTTGCACAAGCGGCTTTTATCTAAAGGTTGTTTCCTACATTGAATAATATTACAAAAAACAATTATGCCATGTTTTCAAATTATTAAGCAAGAAAAACGTCTAGGTAATTTGTAAGAAACAATAAATTAAATCTAATCTAAGATTTCACACAAACTGAAGATTCGATTTGATCTAATCATCGCTGACAATAATTCTATGGATTACACACTTAGCATATCCATGCAAAGTTCACGATAGCCCAGAGATCAGGATATTAGTCAGCAAAACCAGTATGTAGCATTTCTTCTATCTGCGGTGAATGCCCTGCGGAATCCCAGAGACAATAGCACATTGTTTGTTTAGGCCGGTGTCCGCAATTATGTCGCTCGCCACGTGCTCTTCCACCATTGTTTACCAATTGTTCTTATCTCCATCTAGCCGTCCTTGGAAGATTTCAATTGTCCAACACGATCATGGATCTGTTTTTGTTTTGTTGCCGTTTTGACAGATGCATTTAATTTTGGTAGCTTTGGTAAGATCGTCATTTGCTTCTGTCTAGAATGTGTTAAGGTTGGTTTAGGGTCATTACTCGTAGGGAGATCTCGACTCCCTTCCCCGGCCGCAGAAGACGCACCGGGCGCAGGAGAAGGGCGGATAACGCCCTTTTCCAGCCCCCATGAATGGGTCCAGGGGCGAGGGACTTGGGGAAGTCCCCACCCCCTATTCGATGGACCCGAGTCGCAGGCGCACGCGGGTGTCGGCGTGCGCCTCCGAGGCGATGCACGGGGTAGTTCAACACCTCACTACCTCGTGCAGGAGACGAGGCCGGGATAGACCCGGCCAGCACTAGGGTGGGGCTGCGGAAGAATGTGGATTCCCGCGGCCCCGCGCGCACGTGCGTGGAGACACCGGGGTGGTTTTAGCCGGTAAGAGTCCGGCACACCCCTCCGCCTTACCCCAGGCGGAGGTAGTCCATGAGGATTTCCCCCCGAAAAAAAAAAAAAGGGTCATTACTCGTTATATTCAGTTTCGTGATAATATGTTCTTCTGCTTCAGCAAAAACAGATGGTCTGAAAATTATAGTACAAATTGCAGGATTTTCATTGTGAAATATTAACAGCTCAGCTCTTCCCCTAACGTAAGTCAATATTTGACTACAATCCCACCTGATGGTAAGTGAAGATAATGTCTTAAGATGATGAGGGCATTAATTTAGTCAAAAGCTATTCTTTCTTTTCTTGAAGACTCCGACATCAAATCTCTCTTTCACTGCTGAAAATAGGTGACTCAGGCACGCCATCATCATTCGATCATCGATTCATCATTGATCAACCAATCTTTTTAACCAATTAAATACAACAAGGCTATCCATATCGCACAAAGCTGGTGGACCTAAGCTAAGTTTAAGACGTATCTGTTCTAAGAGACTATCCCAACGTTTGTCGGTAGACCACTGGTATGTGTTGTGAACTGGTAGTTCCTACTCCAGTGTCATATTAGTGAAATTCAAATCTGAGTAGAGATTCATCGTTTTTGATATGCTTCACATGGATGCATGCACCAAGCTATTTTCCCGAATACTTCCAGGAATGAAAATCACTGCTTTCAGCTCCTATTCAGCTTAACATTCGCTTCAGAGATTTTGCCGTCGGCACTTCATTGACTATTACGTATCTTATTCAATCATACCAGAAGACAGTTTTTTTTTAATTACAGTACTGTCGAATACTTATGCAGAAACATCTTCAGTTACAGTTAACATAATCTGAGTAATTTTCTCACTGTCTCCATGAAGCACTGAATCTATTGAGGATACATGAAAAAGTAACAGGGAATATTTATGCGTCAGGAAGATCAAAGAACTTCTAATACGAAAAATGTTCTAAAAACAATAAAGACTAATAATTACGAGTATTACTGTGAAATAAATCAAGGATTTACTGAGAAACAAAGGCAGGTAGTCTGCCAGAGTAACCAACCCAAGTCCCGTTAGGTGGTCGACATTGACAGGGTCGCCATTACTTGTTAATGTATGACCCGACGGTAAATGATTGGTAATTGGGTGCGTGAGTTATGACAGACGTAAATTATTTTCTAAGGCTTCCCTATTAGGTGTGGTACAAGCGAGAAACAGATATCCAGGGTATAATCACTCAGAATCAGGGTATAATTAGGCAAGCCTGTTAAAAGATGGAATGAATAGGTGGAAGAGTTTACTCCTGCTATTAATAGAAAAAGAAACGCAAATAAATATCGAAGCGATACCACTCGTCGTAGATTTTTGCGATGAGTGGTCGCAATTCGCATAATAGTGCGGGGCCTTGCCCTGGACACTTGACACTTTAAATGCAACGATCACGATGCCTGCATTATTCGACAATCCGACCAATACCGCTTATAGACTCGGCGATCAATACAATAAAATAACGTAGCGTATTTGAAACTACATAATATTTGATTTTAGTTATGCCTTCGTTCTGATAATATTGGCTTCATACAATTACCTATGTACGGTGTTCTTCTGTCTCTTCTGTGCTTCAGTTTACAATCTACACTGACACACACACACACACACACACACACACACACACACACACACACACACACACACACACACACACACACACACACACACACACAAACACCGTATACAGAGACACACATGCACGAACACCTCGCGTCAGTTACGGGACGCGCCGTGTTTTGCATATTTTATCCCTTTGTTTTGACAGATGCAATAAGCTTGAACGGCTTCCGAACGACCTAGCGGTCTTAGCTTCAAATATTATTACAAATATCGTCACTCACCAGTAAACTTGAGTAGGATATTCATTGACATATTTAAAATATTTCAGTATATCAATGGTTGTTTGTAAAACACACGAATAAATCAATGTAACTAAAACTAAAAACCTTAAAAAAAATTATAATATAAGAACTAAAATATATTATTAAAAGGAGTCCCTTTAGGCAAGGTTCCGAAGATACTGGCAGCGTTCCCCCTTTGAATCGCTAGACTAATTCTTTGTCCAAGGTAGCTGCCAGCTCTTCGGTCTCCTGTGATGTCGACTAACCTTTTTGCTATTTCCTTAAAAAGACTTATAGCGCTAGGACCCCACGGACACCACAAACACACGTCATGTCCCCAACAACAACATTTCAATTAAAATACATATTGAAAGATACACTTACAAGATACACTTTAATTGTATATTTATTTCCATAATCATAAAAATACTAACTTCTAATCTTAGAATAACGCCTTCTAATAATACTATTTTCTTTCATGATAATAAAATATTACACTCTTCATTTTTTACACAAATGATTTTAATCAAACCGAGTTTGACAAAAATACATGAAATTGCAAAATTTGGACTTTAGAGACAATGTAGGTAGGTACATAACTTACCTACTTCATAAACATAGTGAAAAAATTAAATGACAAAGGTCTGCTGATCTTATAATTACTTTCATCATTATAATCTTTATAAATTTTCTCGTTTGTATTTGATGGTTTATAAACAAAAAGCCATAATTATAATTAAGCATTCGCTTAACGTGGTGGCCTTAGTTCAGTGTTTCCGTTTAAATTACCTATTAAACCTGGAGGCACGGACGTAAAATGACGTCATAAACGCAGAAAAAAATACAAATGTCGTAAGGTGTCGGATTTATTCCCTGCAGTCGCAAGTGAGTAAATCTTCGGATTTGCGTTTACGACGAAGGAGTGTTCAATATACTATGTTTTCCAAAGTTATTACTTTCTGGACGAAATCTACAGTAACTAAAGTTACGTCTGTTTGGGAATCCCTGAAGTCGAGAACCCTGTTTTAGCGGCTTTTAACTTATAAGTAGGAAAAGTGAAGTAAAGGTTTAAGACAGTTTTAATGTGCTTTAGGTGGACCTTATAATTGCTAATCATAATTAGCACAATACTACACAGCATACTGTGTATTTAAAAAGTCTGAATAATAATGTTGGTATACTACATAAGAACCACATTATACCTAAGTATCAGAAATCTTGTTAGATACGTAATTTCACGTCAAGTACAGTTTTAATTTCAATTAAATCTCCTTGAAAAAATTACTGTTCACAAATCGTACATTAGAATCGTACGTATGAAAAAGACAATTTTTAGTGAAAAGAGAGTAAAAGCTAGAGTGACTAATCAAAGTTCTGGCAAGTAGCAATAATCCGCGTGACAAAAACAAAATTAAACCATCAGTTTTAATCTCCAGACAAACCGAAACCGTTCGAAGAAACGATCGAATTATCTCCTGAACGATTTTATGCGGTGCGTTTACGATCGCAACAGTGTTGCCAGTGATGATTTATTGGGAGTTTCATGTGCAAATGGCGCGAAACTGCGATTTTGAAATGGCAACTCATTTTGAGATGTAAGAGTTTTGACGCCTCTCACACCACTGTAAAATACTTTGTTTAAATCAGCTGGAAGGAAACGTCTCGTTTGTACTACTAGACCTGTTTGTGTATGTTATTAATACGAGAAAGGATAACTAACGGTTTATAGTTAAGTTACTGAGTGAAAGTCTTGAAATTTGGCATAAGTATTATATGGTGAAGTGATGGAAACAGTCAAAAATTAAGTTAATACTTAATTTTTAATAGAAACCACGGAAGACATAGTATGGTATTACACTATTTGCTCTCAAATTCATAACTTTATAGTTAAATACGTTATGAGACCACATTAAAACATAAGATACGCTTTTACGCGCGGCTTCACCCACGGTAGAGTGGTTTCAGTTTTATAGAACCATATTAGATGATGCCCGTGGCTTCGCGTGCGTGGATAACGATTTTTTACAAATCCCGCGGAAACCCTGAACTTTTCCAGAATAAAAAGAAGCCTTTGTGTTAATCTAGGGTATAGGCTATCTCCATTCCAAATTTCAGCCAAATCGGATAAGTATTGGGGAACAAACATCCAAACATCTTCACAAACTTTCACATTCATAATATTAATAGGATAACATAAGTAGTTACCTTTAATACAAATCTTTGTAATTAAAGGTGAAGCTTACATTGTACAAAACAAAAAGAAAATGAAATCGACAAATTCTAATAATGCACGGTTGCGTTGCGAGTTAGATCGGTAAATCGATCGGTGTTAATAGCCAAAAAACAGACTGGTACTTCAGAGGATATGGTATTGAAGCATTATGATATACCCACAGACATGTTTACTATTTATGTCTGTGGATATACCTATACGTATTTCAGCACCTGAAGCAGATTTTTAACTATTCGTGTACTTAGGATGATATTTTGTTATTATATTTGAAGGTCGTACTAGGAAGAACGAAGGAAGTATTTTCTCAAACTTCATAAGTAAGCATAAATGCTGTACTGTGATCGATATAATATGGACATGTATGCAGTCACAATGCAAGGTTGAGGTAATTTCTGTACCACAACCCGTACCTAATGCAACGAAAGCTGAGATTCTGCTATACGTATTACGTGTGTTGTAGTGGCTATAAGAGTGTACACACGGCAATAAGTTTCACTGAGCATGCATGTTCTAACGAGTATTCAAGACATGGTTGTAATTGTTTTAAAGAGTTACTTGTGATTTGTAACACTCACAAACTATTAATTATCACACAGAACCAATAGGAAAAATCTGCAATTAACATAGAATCAATTGTCTGTAATATTTCTCAATAAATATTTCTATTAAAATATTTTAAGCCTTTAATATTCCTTCTACTAGTAATAACAAATGTAGAATAATTATTATACAATGTTTTACTCTGGTAGACATAACTTTGCACTTCACGCCGTAATAAAAATTTCCATTGCAATTGCATCTTCATAAGCTTGTTACCGGACGCACAGTAGATTTACATCTGAATGAAGAACATAAAAAGAGATGATGATGCTTTGATTATGATATATAATTAGTTTGATCAGCTAACAATTACAATGTTGAGTCATAGTTAATAAGTCATAAAGGTTATATTATAGGTTAGGTTATATCATAAGGTATATTATTATATCATTCTATATTTAAATATAGATTTAATTAAAATTTCAAACTGAAATATTTTGTTTTCTATAAACTAAAAACGTTTTCGTTTGCTAATTAAAATAGCATTTATTGTCATAGTTGTATTAGATCTTAAGACGCAATTGATAAATTATAGGCAGGGCATTTTTAATGATAATCAATCAAAATATTTTTGTTAAACACAAAAAACTATCGAAAGCCCGAAATTAATAACACTACTGCGAAAGTTAAAGGTGTTTTAGTTGTTAGACGTTCTTTAGCTCAATAACAGACAAGAAAGCGCTCTCCGGCACCCAGATAAATAATTTTAAAATGCCCGACATTGGGCACGATCAATCACAAGCCCGTATGTCACCGCATTAAAGACCGAGAAACATGACGCCAGCCGCCGTTTTTGAGCAAAATATTGCACGTTAATTTAACACAGCCGGCGCGGTCATTTGTGGCATACGAGCCTTCGACTTCATTTCGCCTCTTTTTACCACCTCCAACTCTGGAGCACGTTTTCGCGACGATTCGTCTCGATTTGGCGATGAAATACCCTCTGTAGATACAGGATTAATGTTTCTTTTGAGCATTTCGGTCTCCATTCAGTTTTAAACGGACGATTAAGTAGAACGATTTTGACAAACCTTTGTTTTATAACACGAAGAAATCAGTCATTTCGAATTTTTTATGTACTTAATAATACAGGATCAGATGACTGTAATATCAAAGGAACCATTGATGCGTTGGTGACGAAGAAGGTAGGACCCAATTCTGAACAAGATTATTTAATGTGCAACCTAACCTAATCTAGGCTATCCGAAAAGGTTCCAAATCTCATGCGAACAAATGAGATGAATGAAAATGAATGAAAATGTGAACAAATGAGATGGGATGACCAACTTTAAACTGCTCTCCTGTAAAGTTAGCTGAATGTCGCTTAGTTAATGTTTCCTTTCAAGCGTCGATATAAAAGTTCTTAGTTATAACGTACGTTCCTTGAATTTCATTCATAATCGATGTGAGTGATCGATTTTAAATAACATGAATCGAATAGCTCTGGCTCATTCACCCAAGATCAGTCTAAACACGGGTCGGGTTCCGTACGTGCGTGTTGTTCTTACCTTGTATAAACATTTCGCGTTGATATTTAAATACGATCGTGAGAAGCTATGAAATCACTCGGTTGACGCTGTACCTACTGTAATAAAAATATCGATTGAACTGTCGTTTCTTCGAAAGACTTGGAATAAATTTAAAGTTAATTAGGTTCTGGACTTATTTTGCAATAGCCTTTTACTATTGCTCGAGCTAGTGATAAGTTAGTACGTTAGAATATTATGCTCATGCTAAATCTGCTTTAACGCAGATGTGCTTTAATTATCGCGTCAGGCTGCAAATTAGCGCATTATTATCGTGTTAAAATCCTGTGATGTATCGAATGGTAATGGGATTAATCTACACAACACCGCTCCCACCCAAACAAAGTATGAGAATTCAAATATAAACATAAAATCGTGCTCTGTAGATGCAACTATTGAGTGGCAAGGTTGCGGTAAGCTCGCTTACCGCGCGCTGGCTGCTAATTTTTGTTGTTACTGTAAAGTGCACCTACAGAACACGATTTTAATTTTATATTTGAATTCTCATACTTTGGTTGGTTGGGAGCGGTGTCATGTAAGTGGGCTACGACCTTAACAAGGCCACGCTATTTGAAATGTCATTTTTATAATTTTTCATCATCTACATTCATTATGAGTTATATTCAAGTACCTACTGTTTTATTCCTACGACAATTAAACACGTATTGTAGGTAAGTTAAGTAATTGCACCAAATTACACAGCGCATAGAGATAAGCTCGAGTTATCGATTGGCCATGGCTGGTGATTCGTCTCAATGCGTTTACACTAATTATCGTTAACTTATTTGATTTATCGGTTAATGATGTCTTTTATATAATGTGTCCTCTACCTGAAGATTATATGGAAGACAGCTTTCTGCCCATCTTTGTAGTCTGTGGTGCGAATATATTTATAAGCTGCAAACTGTATTTGTAGTAAATGTAGTAAATTATATTATGTTTGTACAAATTAATTCTAAACCTCAGCGGCTCTGGATTCGATTTTCGGCAGATGTGTATGTGATAGTTTTTTTATAATCACGTGTTATCTCAATTATATGTACATATATAGGTATTCATGTCAACGACAAATAGGTAAGTTTGAGTATGTTATTATGCTATTTATTTTTTACTCATTTATTTATCTTAAATTATATCAAATTAAAAGTGAAAATGGTAAGGAAACTGCAATATCAGTAACGGCTATTAATATTAACGTGAGCAATGAGCATTAAGAATATTGGCGTATCATTTATTTTGCACGGAAACTTATTAATAGCATAAAATCGACCACTTCGCAACTCATTACCTACTTAATATTTGAATTATTAACATGTGGGGAAGAATAAAGAAACGCTTACACACTCATACCCCCGCAGTAGGTTTTACCTGTGTCAATAACACCCTGCACCCGAGTACAAATATTTATCTGTCACTTAAATATCTGCCCCGGCCGGGCATCGAACCCGGGACCCCTCGCTTCGCGGGCAGGGTCGCTACCAACTACAGGGTCGTCTAATAATAAGTACATTGTTTTTTAAAAAGCATCATAAATTAATCCCACTATATTTCGTTACTTACCTACCTATTATCTCTTGTATGGATGATGAAAAAATTTTTTTTTTCATTTTTAATATTTTATATATTTTTTTATTATTATTTTTATTTTAGTAACATATTATATGTCCAGACATGGATTAGTCAGATTTGTTATAATGTATGCCTGTATAGATTCAATAAACCTTCTATACCGAAATAGATAGAAGTCTACTGACATTCTTAAGGGGCGTCAAAATGACGACCCTGTAGCTGGTAGCGACCCTGCCTACGAAGCGAGGGGTCCCGGGTTCGATTCCCGGCTGAGGCAGATATTTATGTGACAGATAAATATTTGTACTCGGGTACAGGGTGTTATTGTAATGTGTTATATGTGTCGTCCATGCCACCCGCGACACGGGTAAAACCTACTGCGGGGGTGTGAGTGTGTTAGCGTTTATTATTATTATTTTATATTATCCAAGACAAGGTGAAGAAGCAACGTATATCATTCTCTTGGATGAGAAGCAAGCTCAGTTGTCAACTAGCTGATCCTGTCATCATACGACGTGACGACGAATGACTAACCTCTACATCACATTCATACAGGATGACGCGAAGCAATCATCACCATGTGTCGTTGAGTCGTGTCGTGAATTGTAAATGACAGCACGATGCGACTCATTTTTGTGTTTGTTTTGTGTAATAGACTAATGGTCGTAGCGCACATATCAACTCGGAAAGGGATCGGCACCGGATCGCCTCGCCGTCAACCTAACGTAAGCGCGTTATAACCCGCCGTCAACCTAACGTAAGCGCGTTATAACCGACCAACAGCTCCAAATCGACTCGGCTACGGCTAGGCGACGCCGCGCTTACGGCTCGCCGGCCGCTGGTTGACGGAATGAATGACAGCAGTTCGCCGACGCAGCGGTAGCCGCGGCGCCGCGGCGCGGGGCGTGCACGAGGAAACGGAAAGGCGAAGGATAGCGTACGGTGAGACGTAAGCGCGGGTACGGCAAGTCGTCCACGCACCGTACCGCGGTTCGTGAGCTTGTCTCGAGGCGAGGCGATTACGTTACGGATCCGATAAGTGTGCTTTACAGTAGGGAGTTTCATACAAAAAATACTGACATGCAAGAGTTGATACGTTTACGTTCCGTTTACGAGTTGATATGTGTGCTATGACCATAAAGCTCTCAATTTTTTACCGCTGCAAAAAGACGGGAAGTTTGACGTTTCTCTGTGTGTGTTTGTCTGTTTGTAGTATCGTAGCTCCTAAACGAATGGACCGAATATGATGCGGTTTTTTTATTTGAAAGCTGACGTAATCAAGATCATTTTTATCTACAATTATGAAGATTCGAGCGTTTCAATGTTATCAGCTCTTTTTGGTGAAAATAAAAGTGTCGAGGGATTTTTTAATTTTAAAACATACAGTTTTTCTATGCAGTAAGCAGACGGTGTCCACGAAGATATATAGCAAACCCAAACTAATCAAAAATAATCATAATACGTCCGTCATTCGTACAATCAAACAGAATTACGCAGCCGTTGCATGCGCTGCAACTATTTATTTTTACGTAACGATATCACGTAATATTCACTATTCGTATACGTATATCCTGAGAATCACACAGTGTGGGATGAGTAAACGGATGTGGAAATGTCAAATGTCATAGAGACACGTGCAATAATAACAGACTGAGTAAAGTCTGCAGTTTGAGTGACGCTACCGTCTGGTTGACTATTATACCACTCACGTGCAATTTTGCGTATTCAGTGAGAACTTTGTGGATACTAAACATTGAAGTATAATGTCATAGAACAGACATCTGGAACAAAATGCGTGTCCCGCCCGGGAGGTCCGATTTCCAAAACTGAACCCCGGTTCTCGTTTCAAAATCGAACGAATTCATTGAACATTGAAGCCACGTGGCGCTAATGCATTGAGACGTACATGGTGTTCGCGGTGTCGGTTCTATACGCTAGTAATAATACTTCAATGATACTAAACAATATTTTCTACTACCCTTTGTCCACAGCTTTGCTTGCGTTTTCCGGGATAATAAGTACCCTATGTCTCACGGGCGTAGCCAGGTTTTAGTTTTTTTTTTATATCATATAAGTTAATGCTTGACTACAATCCCACCTGATGGTAAGGGGGTTCAAGAAAATAAAATGACTAAAAGTACATAAAATAACCCTCATATTCGTAAGAAAATCGAGAATTGACGGAGTCCTGCTCGTCCTTTTTTGAGCAGTGTTTATTATGTTTCAAGAGATCGAAAGATAAAAAATGTATGTCCGATATTGTCGATTATTTAATATAATCATGTTTCATGTATGTATTCAGATAGTATTAGCGCGTGTCGGAACTTGGAAGTATCATGTCCTATGTAGATTACATGTGTACATACGTGTGCCTTCTTTGATTGACATCCACGTATTTAATTAGAATACGTAATAGCTCGTGCGTCGAAAGACTTTCTTATTAAATCAAACTATGCATGTAAAGGATAAAGCCATGTTGACCAATAAGCTCTCGTCTCCAATAAGCTCTCGTCTGACCTGGAACGCCTCCTGGCCGCCTCCAAGGACACAGACGACTCTATCCCAGATGTTGCTCATCCTTTTGATGGCACAATTACCTCTTCGACAACACAAAGTGTAGTCACCCAGCGGACGCTCCCTAGGGAGCGCCGCTAGCGCTCCGTCTCTTCAAGCGGAGTCGCTTCCGATGAAGGTTTTAAGGTCGTAGGACCAAAACCATTGAGGCAGAGTTTAGTGGGTATTGTCCTTGGAGCGGCGATAGTAATAGACATTTTTTCATAAATATTTATTATTTATCATCCTTGGATTGAGTCTCCACATAACCACCAGAGACGGCTCTGCTGGTATGCGTAAATGCATTCTCTGCCTCCCTCCCGTGAGGGGAAACAAAAAGAAAAAAGCCATGTTGATATTGCAATTTTCAAAATGACAGAAAGTTATTACTTAGATGGAAAAAATTGAGCAACGTATAATTAAAAAAATATTTTGTAACTCTACATCAAATTAAATATATATTTTCGGTTCATTTTATAATATACTAAAATATCTAAACATTTTTCAATAATATATCTTATGTCTCATGTTCTAAGTTAGCAAAAAACCTATGGTACTTATTGTAGATTTGCAACCTGAGCTTTTTATTTTATTTTTCGTGTGTAAGTCATTTTTACTAAAAGTAAACTATTTTTACTATAAGTCACAGATAAATCTCATAGCTGAATCAACTAAGATAATTCAGGGTCGGCAATCGAAATCGGAACCCTCACCAAACAGGGTTCACTACCAATTACTTCTTTATAAAAACCAGAGCGATGTGTAATGGCTACAAGTCCGTCTATGTTATAATAACATTATGGATACCAAAGACTACAGATCATGATTGTTTACACGTACGCAGCACGCAATTCCACGTAAAGGACTTCCATAGTGGACGAGGTTCTTAAGCCAAAGGGCTCATTCATACAATTAAGTGACGTATATTCTCCGGATGTATTCGCCGCGTCTTCTATCCGTGCTTATAAGGCGACAGGTACGCATGTAAGAGGTCCGTGTGTTATTAATGAATTAGTTTAATGACGCATGAAATAGTATTTAATTAGAACCAGGGCTGGACTGGGTTAATTAATGCGGTATTTTTTAGACTTGACTGAAAGTGTAGTTGATCTTGTAAATGGTGTATTATTATGTAGATTACTGCAAACTATTTGAATTCTAATTTGTCTGTTAGTAGTTATTTGTTGTACCTAATCTATTTGCTATATCTTTTTATTTTATAAGCGATAGGACAATAAAATTCGCCCTAGCTTTGCCTTTAGCTTTGGCGAGGAGCTCATTGCATATTTTAGCTTGATCCTTAGGAAGACAGACTGAAAATCATAATTCGAAAAACAGTGCTTTGGCCGTATTATTCCAATTTAATAAAACAAAACAATTACAATAACAAAGTTTATCCAAAAACATGTAGTTTTGGTTCTGTAACAATTTTATTATTAGTGTAAATAACCGAACTCAAAACATCTTTGAACTTAAAATCTAAATAATTCCTTTGAAAAGTTACTTACAGCCCTTATAGGTTTACTAACTGACTCATCCAAACGCGAGTTAAGTCCAATAACCAATTTCCATCCATCAACTAAGCGATGAAAAACGAACACTAATATAACAACACATAATATTTTACGACTGCAATATGGAATATCTTCAGCCTGTACGGACAACATAATCGTAACGTAATTTAAAACAGATAAACCCAATTAGGTTGTAATTTAATAGCTATAATAGAATGCTTAAGACCTTTTGTCTGTTGCACGACGCGGGCGGCATACAAATGCCGTACTCCTCTTTTGGACGCGTTCATGTATGAAATGTTTTTGCGATGACGACGCCATTAATTTAGCTACAAGTTTTTATGATTAAAAACACCCAGATGCAGTGTTGCCAATTTAGCCCTTTCGGGGCTAGATCTAGCCTTTTTATGGTTTTTCAGCTCTTCAAATAATTATTTAGCACCTAGCCCCAAAACCATTTTCCGGCATCTTGAAAAAAGGGATTTTAGGTTTTCCACGAATTTTTTGATGCAATCGATCGAAAAAACCAATTTAGGTAGGGTATATCGAGATATATATAAAATAACCATTATCATACTGTAGAGCGTGTTAAGACCTTTTTTTCGGGCTTACCTCTATTAATTTTGTCATGGCTATCATCATACCTGGAAGGTAGGACATCGTGTGTCGTTGTCAAGGGTTTTTCATCTACTCCTTTTTGTGCAACTTCGGGTGTACCCCAAGGATCTATACTGGGACCCTTACTCTTTAACATATACCTAAACGACATCACGGATTGTATCCGTCACTCTAAATGTTTTATTTTTGCGGATGATATCAAAATTGCCAAACAAATAGTTACCATAGATGATACCAGAGCTTTACAAGAAGATATAGACAGGATATCCAGTTGGTGTCGAGCTAAAGGAATGCTATTAAATCCAGAAAAATGTTCATACATAAAGTTCACTCGAAACCACAAGCGTATTAATACATCATACTACATCAATGGAACGGCACTTTTGGAACAGAAAGCCATACGAGATTTAGGCGTTACTCTAGATTCAAAACTAAATTTTTGTAACCATATAGATAATATCTGCAAGTCAGCACGCTGTATGTTAGGCTTTATATACAGGAATTCTAAAGATTTTACGCAACTTAACACCAGAAGGCTTTTATACTTAATGTTAGTCAGAAGCAAACTAGAATACTGTTCTGTCGTATGGAATCCTTATTACCAGGTCCACAAAGATCGTATTGAATCCATCCAGAGACGTTTCACTCAGTTTTATATACATGGATCATATCATAAACATATACAGTATGACGATCGTCTTAAAAAGTTTGACCTTATGACGCTGTCAGATAGACGCAAAATACACGACATGCTGTTTTTGCATAAATTAATAAATAGTAATATTGATGATTCGGAGCTCCTTAGTCACATTCTTATTGGTGTGCCTCAATGCCTTCCACGTTATCCTAAGCCCATACTCACTCATAGAACTTTTAAAACTAACCTGGGTCATTACTCCATTTTCCCCAGATTAAGCCGACTCTTAAAAGAATTCCAAGCTAAGGACAGAAGCATAGATATCTTTCACGATACACTACCGGTGTTTAAAACCAAAATAAGTAAGATCCTGAATCCCAAGTCTCCATAAGTCCTCTAAGTGTTTTCCAAAATACATCTCTTGATTGTTTATTTTTATATATATGTTTTTTTGACTGAATTTAAGCATTGTGAAAATCTTTTTTTTTTTATTCTTTCTTACAAAATAAATATTTGGCTATACCTAACCTATCTGTACTTACTACATATTTAACATGTAACATAAGTGTTTTTTTCTTTTTAAATGTTTATGCACTTCTTTAAAGTTTGCTGTGCTCATTTGTAACTAAAATTGCATGCTATTTAATTATAAGGCCTAGTTTAGTTCTGTAAGTTTGCATTACATGTAATTTTGTAAATGAGTCTAAATAAATAAATAAATAAAATAAAATAAATAAATTAATTAATTAATTAAGCAATAGCCCCTATTATCAATGTATTAGACGAATCTAGCCCTTTTTGAAACTCTATTTAGCCCGAAAACCGAGTTGGCAACACTGCCCAGATGTCAAGTTATGGATGGATGGATGGATAAGGATGAGTTGGATATAGCTTATATTCATTCATTGGTTTGAATAGTCTATCTCCTGATTTTTTATTTATGTAGTATTTTTTTAATATACATATAGTTTAATTTTATTATTTTGTTATAATTTAACTGAATTGTAATGCATTATTAAGTTTGTCATAATTTTTGCAAGTAACGAGAGCTTGCAAGTTTTTTACCAAGAAGGGTGTCCAATATTGAAGTATTATTACTAGCGTATATAACTGACACCGCGGGCGCGAACACGATGTATGTCCCAATGCATTGGCGCCACGTGGCTTCAACCTTCAATGGATTCGTTTGATTTTGAAAGGAGAACGGGGGCTCGATTTTGAAAATGGAACCTCCCGGGAGGGACACACATTTTTTCGAGATGTCTGTTCTATGACATTATACTTCAATGGTGTCCAATAAATTAATTAAATAAATTGTTCCTTGGAAGCACCAAATATCTTCTCTAACCACCGATCGCGTCACTTTTTATTCCAAGTTAATTTATTAAAATTTTGTATCTCTCTATAGATTTCTCTATGTTAAATGAAGCGAGCCAGCCCCGGATCTAAGGGGGGGCAAACCGGGGCACTTGCCCCGGGCGGCAGTTTCATGGGGGCGCCAAATCCTTGAGACAAGAATTCGAAATATCGAACAAATGAATTTTTATCAAGTAATCGAATCTTAATATAATATGTTTGAAAAACAAACGTGTATCAATGATACCTATATGAATGAATTTTGAATTTAATTTTTTTCTATTTCATAAATTGTATAAATTTTTATCTACTCTCTTGGTGGTCTTGCGTCTTCAAAAGGGCGTTTCCCTTCCATCCATCCATCAGCCCTTGGAGGTCCACTGCTAGACATAAGCCTCCCCAAACTTGCGCCACTCTGACCGGTCCTGAGCCTTCTGCATCCAGCGGATGCCCGCTGTCTTCTTCAGGTCGTCAGTCCACCTGGTCGGGGGGCGTCCTATACTCTTTTTTCCGAGATGTGGGCGCCATTCGAGGACCTTTTTTCCCCAACGGTTCTCGGTCCTTCGCACTATGTGGCCAGCCCATTGCCACTTCAGCCGGCTAATTCTTTGAACTATGTCGGTTACCCTTGTTCGTCTACGGATCTCCTCGTTTCTGATGCGATCACGTAGAGAAATACCGAGCATAGCCCTCTCCATAGCGTGCTGTGCTACTCTGAGCTTGTGGATTAGGCCAATAGTAAAGCACCACGTCTCGGATCCATATGTCATCACTGGCAACACACACTGCTCGAACACCTTCGACTTCAGGCACTGAGGTAGTGTTTTGGACGACCAGATATGACGCAGTTTCCCGAACGCAGCCCATCCGAGTTGGATTCTACGAGTGACTTCTTACTCGAAGGTGGACTTACCCATCTGGATCAGTTGTCCCAGGTAATTGTATTCGTCTACATCTTCGAGAGCAGCGCCGTCAACAACAACCGGTACGGGTGTAACATGGACATTCGACATGATTTTCGTCTTGTCCATGTTCATCTTAAGACCCACGCGTTGTGAGGCGCTGTTCAAGTCCCCGAGCATTGTGCCAAGTTCTTCCAGGGAACCCGCCAGGATGCCTATATCATCGGCATAGCGCAGGTGTGTGATGTATTCGCCATTGATGTTAATGCCACGTCGAATCGTTTCCACTCCATCAGCTTGAACACATCTTCCAACGCAGCGGTGAACAGTTTTGAGGATATAACGTCCCCTTGCCTGACACCTCTCTGCAGTTGGATGGGGCTCGTGGCTGTGTCGTGTACTTTGACGGACATGGTGGCTGATGCGTATAAACACTTCAACACCTCGATATACCGGTAGTCGATCCGGCACCGCTGAAGAGAATTGAGTACTGCCCAGGTCTCGATAGAATCAAAGGCTTTCTCATAGTCCACATAGGCGACTCACAACGGCAAATTATACTCCTCGGTCTTCTGTATAATCTGCCGCAGTGTGTGTATGTATTGGCCTGTAGTTCTTCAAAAGGGCTTTATCACCCTTTTTGAAAAACAGAGTCACCACACTTCTGCTCCACGCTTCCGTTCCAGTATGGATGACGGTATCAAACAGTTTTTGAAGCGCCACTAGGAGGGGTTTCCCCCCAGCTCTTAGCAAAATTTTGGCACCTATTTAAACAAAATATAGTTATTGTTCTTGAATTAAACAATAAAAACTTACCCCTTTTGCGCACAAACACTTCAATAACCAATATACTCGTAGGTATATGATTTCCGTAATAAAAATCACAGTAACTTTGTAGCTGTTCCTACCATCTCCCAATACGCCACTGATTCTTACTTGGAAGTTGCGAATTTGTCCTACCGTATGCTACAGCCTATCTAACCAAGTTTATTTATGATTACCCACATTGTATTATATATTTTTTTCATTTTGCGTGGCGATGCGTCGCCACGGCCTGTATCGCCACGCCAACAATCAGCTTTACCCTCACCTATAGCTGTTTCACATCAAAGTTTTAATTTATTACAGGATTATTATTTTAACAAAAAAAAAAGAAAATGTGTGCAATTCACACGTGGTAGAAGTGAAACTTTCCAAAATTTTGATTTCAAGATAATGAGATGAAAAAGCAATAAATCGAAGCGCCATCTATGAATACAACTTAGCACTTTTTAAAAATCTATCTAGCAATAAAACGAATGTTCTATCTTACTCCTCACGCCATCTATGAATACATCTTAGCATTTTTACTGTCTGTATAATCGGTTGGTCGATCGACAGAATGAAAGAATGAAATTCTTATTTTTTGTTGATAAATTCTTTGAAAATATTTAAAAGAGCATTTGAAAGTATTTAAAAACAGTATAAAAATAAAACTAAAAAAAATACTAAAAAAAAAATACTGAGAGACGCGAACCTGCGCATCAGGTATTGAGTATCTACGTCCTGACCATTGAGCTACGGAGGAGTTAAGTTGAAAGTCGAAATTAGCGGTTATATTATCTTACCTGTCGTTGCATCCGGTTTCAAATCACTAACGATTGTAAAGAAGTTTCACTTCAAAAACAAATGGTCACAAAAATGCTATTCATTGGCATTGAAATATAATGTCATAGAACAGACATCTCGAACAAAATGTGCGTTCCGCCCGGGAGGTTCGATTTTCAAAATTGAGCCACGGTTCTCGTTTCAAAATCGAACGAATCCATTGAAGATTGAAGCCACGTGGCGCTAATGCATTGGGACATACATCGCTCACCTAGTAATATAATGGCACATCTGCAAAAAATGCGACATTGAGTTTATATGGTATATCTACGTGTTTAAAGGTGCCTAATCTACATAGTGGTAAATACGTATATGTATTAATGTCTATACTGGTAACCAAACCCATACAATCTGTAAAAAACGTAAACAGAACCCATAAATTAATTTTAAACATTTTTATAAAATTTTTGAAATTCGTTTCTGTAAAATATGAAAAACGTAGATGTGCCGTCGTATTACTGGGTGAGCGATTTCATGGCAATTTCTGGCAATTTTAATAGTTTTTTTCAAACGCTGAAGCGAGGGGGCGCCACTATCAAGGATTTGCCCCGGTTCAAAAAAATCGTAGATCCGGGGCTGAAGCGAGCTAGAATAACTTGTTAATACGATAGCTATAATACCACATTATGTCCAATGTAATCATTTTTACATACTAATGATTTTCCTTTGCGTGCTCTTGATCGTATTTTTTACAGAATAACGTTAGATATAATAACGAGGACGACAATTACAGGGATTTAACAGCTAATAATGTGAAAATTGTTAACTATTATACATTGTAGAAACATGAGGTTAAAAAAACTAGATTTTTTTTTCATTTTTAATTTATTTTGTATTTCATTTCTTTAACCATCTCCTTTTCTCACTATTCAGTTACTAGAGATAAAGAATATCCAAATTGATTTTTTAATGATTTCACAGTAGGTAGGTATAGATAGAGGTGTATGAAATATATTCCTATTATTTTTCTTAACTTCTTTCTACCCACGTCTGCGACCTCAGAAGAATAGTTTCATAAAAAGAAGTCACAAAACATATAATATAAAAGTTCAAATCATTCCAGAGGAACATACAACCGGGATAAAATCTATCCTATGTTCTAATCCTCAACACGTGTCTTTGTGCCACGTTTCGTCTTAATCCGTACAGGCCAGCGCGTGATGGAAACACAAATATCTAAATATCTTCACTTCAAACTTTGACATTTGTAACAGAAGAAGATAGTAGACGTAGATAATAAATAATAGAAAAAAAATCTTACGACTTAGTTGCCATGGTGAATAACTCATTCTGCGACTTACCTGAAAAATGCAATAAAACATTAATTTACTATGAAATATCATAAAAATAACTTACAATTAATATCTCAATATCAACAAATATCAAAACTTCAACAGGTTTATAAATAAGTTTATTAAATAAGTACGTACAACTCGTCCCAAACTAATCTTCGCTCAACAGATAGACTACACAATGAGCTACAGATTAAGCATTTAGAAATAAACCAGTGTTTATTGTATATTGTATTTCGACATTGGTAGATATACCAAAACTCTCATATCTTATTCCATCAAAAATTATCTCTCATTCTACGAACGTCTGTTTCGCCAAGCCCATTCATGAGCCTCCCACAAGCTAACGGTATGGTTTTTATTCGATATTTTTGCATATAGCAACACTGAGACGCTTGAGCGTGAATTAGCATACCTTTCGGCTTTCACATGAAATTATACGGTATCCTGAGATCTCTAAACGATACAGATAACGAAAATATAGTGACAGTAAATTATGTATAATGGTAATTGTAATTTGAATTATCTAGACACACGGCAGCATGACCAGCCAAGTTAAAAAAGGGAACTGGTAACGCAGAGCCATGTGTACACGAATCATTTCGAGTTACTTACTCGTATGACTCCTTCACAACTCGTGATCTTTTTAATCTACATACTTGAAATTTGACTCATTTATTAAAGTTCTTTAGCTTATTTAGAATTCAAAATTTCATAAATGTTGCTCAAACAGTTATTGATATCTCATCAAAAACATAAATGTAAAATGCGAGCCAAGTTCAAAAAAATTGAGATCTAAATCGGTGCCAAGTTCTGTGTAGAAAATCCTAAAATTTTATTCAAAGATTTCTACATTTGACTTGGCTAACTTTGTCGTACCTACAGGCTATATTTGTTTGTATAATTATTTTCCTTGAGTCTGTTAGGTTGATATTATAAGTAGTTTGTTAGTTATAAAAAAGCCACGTAAATGGAATCATATGTACCATAAAATATCTCTGTAATTATTAAAATTTTAATTATTTTTATAGCTAAAAACAATTTTAATGTGTGCAAAAATGATTATACACACGTCCATTAGTAATTTGACCCACAACGGGTGCTTTGACCTATCGTATGTACCTATTACAATAGGGTAATCTACGTCTTAATATATGCACGTAAACACGTCGCTAAATAGTAGAGTCATTGGCATTGTGAAAGGTTGTCTTCGCCTAATGTTCACTTTTGAAACTTAAAAACTTAACTATTTTAAACAGCTGTTGTATAATTCAATGTTGTATTCAGTTGTATAACTTGTCGCTATTTGCCATTGAAGTACTATTACTAGCGTATAGAACCGACACCGCGAACACCATGTATGTCCCAATGCATTGGCGCCACGTGGCTTCAATCTTCAATGGATTCGTTTGATTTTGAAAGGAGAACGGGGGCTCAATTTTGAAAATCGAACCTCCCGGGCGGAACACACATTTTGTTCGAGATGTCTGTTCTATGTCATTAAACTTCAATGCTATTCGCACTTAAAATGTTGCATGGTGTAGAGTAATTTATTGACTTAAGATCATAGAGTAATGTAATTAAGGATTTTTATTCTGAGCTAATATTTCAGATACTTTTAAAACCTTACAAAACGTAAGTTTTAACTGAATTAATTTGAAAAGTTGTATTTAAATTTGTTCAAGGCAGTATAAGATAAATTGTGTTGTAAAAAAACCTTAATAATCTTTTTTGATGGCGATTTGATGTTACTAAGTGCGAATATAAATAAATAATTTAAGCATACCGATACTGATGAGCCTGCATACCTACTGATAGATATACTTATTTAAGTACAAAAATGTAGAGGTAATATTTAATTAAGTACATATACCTACTGTAGCCGGTACATTTTTATGCAAATCGAACATCCTGCTCATATGCTAATCTTAGACTAAAATAATGAATATGCTCAGATCCGAGATAACTGAAAAACATCTTTATTTTTTTATTACTCTATGCCTTTATAGATGTTGCCAGTTTAAAATATTGACTTTTTATGCTGGCGACCGATAAAACAGTCCAGTCACTCGTTCCCGCAGCAAACGCCTACGCAAGAGGCGTTCGGAAATTCAAAATCCGAACACATTTGCAATTCAAAACGTACGGCCCAGTGACGTTGCAGGAAATCGAGTTTATACCTATGCTAATACGTGGTATGCCGAACCGTTTTTTAGATTATTTTTAATGTCAATAAAAATGTTCTATATTCGAATATAAGAATTTAAATTAAGTTTGAGTATTTCTGTCCGAGCAGACGATATTCTGTCACGTTAGGAATATTTCTTTAATTAAATTGAGTAAATTCCCTACCAAACTAACAGCTAAGGCCCTATGAAAGCTATGATCGATGTCGTTTTTATTTATACCCATCTGTGTATTACATGAGACTAAACTTAATATATTATTATGTTGGCGTAAATGCAACTTATAAAATATTCATTCATAGTTGACTGGCTGGCTTCAACCCATCAATAGCCCACTACTGGCAATCTATTATGAACTCTTAGTTCCAGCCATGTTCCAGTGTAAACGTCGTACTGTGTCTCCTCTTGCACTGAAAATAAGTACGTATATGTACCTACTACGATTTCATTCCAATCTATTACATTTTCTACTAAGACTGGAAATATAATTTACATGTTTAAATACTGACTACTTAGTTACTTACTTACCTTTAACTTTATCTATGTCTAAAGGATTGGAGACAGAAATTTATATGTCATTAGTTTTTTTGATTATTGACTTTAATTAGAAATAACTAAACAACAACTGACGTCAAACAAACAATTTAATTAACTCCTACATAAATTAAAATAATTAATTTCAATTTCCCTAAAATTAATTAACGTACTTATAATAATGTATTAAAATTCTTATAAGAAATATGATTGCAGTACACATAAAAACATAAGGTCATGTTTCCATTTTTACGTCACCATAATTATTATTTCCAAAATGGCGGCAAATCGCATTAGTATTAATGAATAGGTATTTCAAGTTATTTGTTACCTCTCATACTTGTTTATTTTAATTAGTTTTAATGAAGTTTACCAAAGTGAAATTATTAAATTTAACGGCTAAATTGTTTGGCTTAGAATACTGACACCAATACCCTGATAGCATACTATATAGGGTGACGTAAGAGGCGATAAAAGCCGGCCCGCGTGGTGGTAAAGCTTCACACAGATAATTAGCTGTCAATATTATTGAGTCATTCTTCCTTTTTGGTCGTCAATGCATCGGTTAGACCTTTGGTTTACATCAGTAGTACTTACATATAATAATATAGGCGACAATGGCCACCTTTCATCCGATGAATCCTCTACGAGTCCCTTGATTCTTCGGTAAGTATAACATTTCTGACTTTTTCATAAGTACATTCAAGAATTCGCGTTAAATCTAATCAGGTAGGCACATTGAAGTACTATTTAATTACTAGCGAATAGAACCGACACCGCGAACATCATGTATGTCCCAATGCATTGGCACCACGTGGCTTCAATCTTCGTTCGATTTTGAAAGGAGAACGGGGGCTCAATTTTGAAAATCGAACCTCCTGGGCGAGATACACATTTTGTTCGAGATGTCTCTTCTATGTCATTATACTTCAATGGGTAGGCACACAAATTTTTATCAAGCAAATTAACGCCATCTACAAATCATTCCAAGAACGAAAACCAAAAACTCAGTGACAAAGTTACGAATAACGTAAAGCCGCGAACGGTCATTCGGCATCAAATATTCATGCGCTTGCGCTGATCAGTGAATACATACAGTATCCATATTCATACGGTGACCGTCAATTGCAGCCACTGTAACCGACGCCGCCTCTCAACTCTTTGAGCTCACCGCCGGTCCCTTCGAGCGCCGACCAATAGGAACCAAGCTTGCCGACCAATGACCGAGGTGCGTGCGCGCAAGAATTAAACCATTTAAATCGCCACTAGGGTTGGACAAGTGAAATTGATTTTTTGGTTTTCGTATCGGTTTACTGTTCTATAAAATGTGTATGCGTTATTATTTGGTCTTGTTTTTAACGATGGATTTGTTTTAGTTGGGTTCCGTTTCGTTTCTTAATTGCATTTAAATTAAGTGTCTGTAGGGTTGGACTGAAGTAAAATTGATTTCTCGTATCGGTTGCTGTTCTATAAGATGATAATTTATCTTGTTTAGGGCTGGATTGTATTTTCAGTTTGGTTCTGATATTCAGTTTCTTAACTGCATTTATTAGTGTCTGTATTAAAAGACGTTATCTTTGTTTTCTTTCTAAAGTTCACTTTGGGTGATCTTAGTCATATTATGAGTGATTTTGGAAATATTATGGGTGATCTTAAAAATATGGGTGATCTTAGAAATATTGATATTGATTAGTGTGATGACATTTTGCCAGTTGTTTGGCAACTGACTTGAGGATTATGGATAGATAGAAGATTGAGAATGTGATTTAGTGAGTATTTATATTTAGTAAATCTAGATTACTATATTTATAATTACTTGAAATTATTACTTATTTGAGATTAATGTACAGATCACTTAATTTTTATATATGACGATAAATTTAACACAAAGGTACTACACTAATACATGAAATAAAAATAAAGATTAGGTACTTGATTTTGGTTGAGAATTATTGAGAGAGTGACCATTTGCGTGTGCAAATGGGTCATAATTATTATGATCTAACGATGGATCTATGACTGATCTTAAAGTTCTGTATGAAATTAACACAAATATATCCGCATTGCATACCTTAATAATGTTAAAACATATTTCTTTAACTAAAGTTTTAATTCAAGGCTCCCAAAATCTGGTAATTATTTTGACGGGGAAAGCAAGATACGTAGCTCCATAATGTTTAATTGAAAAGTATGAATCACATAATATCCTTTATCAATTTTTGATGGAAGATTCACACCAAGCTAAATGTAATATAATGCGTAAGTATATTTCTTAAGTCAATCATTTCCTACAACATAGGTTGAAAATATTGGACTTAATATCGAACCAATATTGAATGTTCTATTAACTATTAATATTCAAATTTCACATAACCATTAAGTCTTTAATAACAAGAAGCCTAATGATTCATTTAACCAAACACCCAACTCATTCACAGCCTCCCAAACCGAGTATCGATTCAACTCGATACATCGTCCGATAGCTGAATTTAGCCGACGCGACCGGTAGCCCTGAAAAACGCCGCTCCTGTGATACGATCGCGTTTTGTCTTCGCTTGTCCACATTTAATTTATCGATACAAAGGCGGCCTCTGACTGGCTCGACACTAATTGTGTCCGTTATCGATATCGGGAAAAGGTTCAAAAAGGCAGACGATATGCAAATGAGGGTAATATGTTGACTTTGTAGGTTAGAATTTACAACAGGTGATGGTGGGACAAGGTTGCTGAATAAAACGGTGATTATACTAGAAGATTGTACTAGATTGTGTAGAAGTCATTGAAATATTAATACTAGCATAGAACTGACACCGTGAACACGATGTTTGTCCCAATGAATTGGCGCAAATGGGCTTCAATTTTCAATGGATTCGTTCGATTTTGAAATGACAACGGAGACTCAATATTGAAAATAGAACATTTAGTATGTACGTCATTATAGGTACTTCAATGGTAGATAACGGTAGTATAAATATTTTTTTTGGTATTAACCATTTGTTACAAGAACCATAAAAAGTACAGATTAGAAGTACTGACTATGCTTTGTTTTGTAGTTTTTTAGTTACATCTGTATTAAAAAAAATGGATTAATTTTTCTTTTTCATAAAAATATCTAAATGTAATTTGTGTACCCTTTAAAGTGTTATTTTAATGAGAATGAAATCTGATAATTCAAGCCAAACCCAAAATAAAATTTGTACACTAAATAGGCATTTGATTATAAAATTTAATTTAATTTTTATTGATTCAGAAAGAAAGAAGTTTTGTCTAGAAAAAATAACAATTCTTTACTGTGTTACAATCAGCATCTTCCTGAAATTTAAATACACCTGGAATTATAAACCATTTATAAATACTAAAACTGTAGGTTGGTTGCTACTTAGTATGATTCATTGTGCAATAACGTCCATCCAATATAAATCTGTCACTAACGGGAAATTCTACAGACATATTACAAGATGTACCTACGAATTTTGACGGATTATAATTATGAGCTGTAATTTTACGTATAAAATAATAATAAGGTATGTATTTTCCGTTTCTACTTCTACTTTTATATTCTTGTACCGCCTTCACTGTTCTCTGTTTAAACCAAAGGTCGACTGGCAGAGAATGCATATAGCATTAAGTCCACCTTTTGTACCACTTAGTTATAAGGGTATAATAAAGTGTAAATAAATAAATAAATAAGGTACCTAACATATTAAAGGATAGATTAATTTAAGGAGCGATTTACAGATTTTTAGTATCAAAAGCAGTGTTACCTATAATATGTCAATTAATTTTTAATACTTGTCCAATTTTGAAAAACTTTTAGAAATCGGATAGCCTTATTTCCAAATTGTAAAATTTTAATTTCTAAAATTTACCTACGCACCTTAGTAATCTCCCTCATTTTCTCTAAGGTGTGTAAAGTCTGCCCTTCTGTACTTGGACTATGTCTATGTAAGTAGGTACCCCTCAAAATAGAGAGATCCGAGTATTGCAACGACTAAATCGCAATAAAAATATCTACATGCAAACGTCTAGAACTTCAGGCTAGTATTTAAATAATTATTAGTTTAAAAACTAAACATACACTTTTATAGACTTTATAGTGTCAATGTACTGAAGTAAATAACCTATTTAATAAATATAATCATTGAAGTATTATTACTAGCGTATAGAACCGACACCGCGAACACCATGTACATATGTCCCAATGCATTGGCGCCACGTGGCTTCCATCTTCAATGGATTCGTTCGATTTTGAAAGGAGAACCGGGGCTCAATTTTGAAAATCGAACCTCCCGGGCGTGACACACGTTTTGTTCAAGATGTCTGTTCTATGACATTATACTTCAATGTATATGATATGTTTTCTTTTAATCCTGATGATCCTACTCAGGACATAAGAACGAAACTATGAAATTATTGTAACTATTGTAACCCTTGACCTCTGCGCAAATTTTCAAGCTGATCAGACGTCTTGTAATTAGTGAAAATTACGTTCAAAGATTCCGTTACATACAGACATAAGGCTAAGCTTCGAAAGCGAATACGTTGCATTTAATATAACAAGCGTTTAAATTGAATCAATGCGTCAATGCAGGCGCGCAGTTCGCAGACAGTCACATCACGTCAACGTAGGCAAGACATTGTTCTAACAGCGATGTAAAAACACGCGTATATTAATATTTAATTGCGAAGACATACAGACAAGCTATCTTAATTGATTCATGAATCGATCCACTTTTGAATTCCATGCACATGTGGCTTGTGACTACTGTGGTAAATGATCAAATGATTAGGTTCTGTTGAGATAGATATATTTAAATTATTCATATTAAATAGACCCAGGTCTATTCTCGAATTCTCGCGCTGATATTATCACAAATTTGACAAAGCAAATGACAAATAAAATGGCAAATGTCCAGAAACCAAATTTTCTTATTCTCGGGATGTAATGTTTGAGAAAATGTCTACGCTTAACATACCTAGATACTGTAATCATTTTGTTGACATTTTTCATAGAGATTTAAGATTAGATGTCTATGTACGAGATTGTCTTTACAACGCTAAAATTGGGCTTCTATAATGTGCAGGATGGGCCTCACAATTACCAATTATTCAATTTACTCAAAGAACACGGTCTCTGAAACTTGCTTTTATTTTTTCTTTCTTAGGAAGAAGAGTGAAAACTTTAATTACCTACCAAGCGTTAGATTTGTGAACAACAATACGAGTTGGTTTTATTACCCTTCCTTCCATTTTCCTTCACCGAAGCAAGTGATAATTAATTTGTTATAAACATAAAAATATTAGTTCAAAGCATAAATAATACATTAGTTCCATTGAAGTATAATGTCAAGAACAGACATCTCGAACAAAATATGTGTCCCGCCCGGGAGGTTCGATTTTCAAAATTGAGCTCCGGTTCTACTTTCAAAATAGAACAAATCCATTGAAGATTGAAGCCACATGGCGCCAATGCATTGGGACATACATGGTGTTCGCGATGTCGGTTCTATACGCTAGTAATAATACTTCAATGATTACTTCATATATTTTTTAAATTGACGCACATTAATAAAATATACACGCACATTCTATGTTTTGAACTGCGCTGTCAAATCGGCTTGTTAAGAGGCCGTGCCGAAAATTTATTTGACAGAGTTATGTCATATTCATTGCGAAGCTGTCTGTGTGCATCGTTCACGCACACCTGGCTGAAGTTCGTGCTTAAACAATTTTGATCCTTTAGTTGATAATAATTTAAGGATGCATAGTATGAATAGTTTAGAAATAAAAGTGTGGAATGTTTTTGTATATTAGTTTAGTATATTTATTACAATCAAAATGAAAAAGTTTTAGATAAACACACACTAGGTACATATTTAGGTTATTCAGTGTTTTGCATCAGAGATGTCATTTATGTTTGCGATAAACTTAGAGTGTACAGACAAATTTAACATGTTTCATTGGTACCCACCCGAAAATCAAACGAGTCTTGATTTCATAAAAAATGTTTTTTAAAATGCAAAATTTTAAATTTTGGGCCATAAAAAATCTTTGCCGAGCTGTGGGACTAAATATGTTGTCATATTCATAACCTATTAAATTGGCGTATTATATAAACTTAAATTAAAAATTTAAAAAACCCGGACTCAAAAAAAAAAAAACAAAAAAGTCTGAATAGGTAAAAAGTAAAAAAATCATAAAATAAATCTAGACACGCGGCAGCGTATCAAGCCAAGTGCAAGCAAAGGAACTGGCTAGCCAGCGCCAAGTGTAATATATATAACATTACACGAACCACTTGGTGCCACTTTTGACCGACCCTTCTATAACTCAAAACCTCTTTAACGTAAACACATAAAACTACGTGTGTTTAATTATATCCATAAGGATATAATTATAGAAGCCCAAATTTCATGAAGCTAGCTCAAACGGTCTATCTTTATACGATATGAAGGTCAAAATGTCGTAAATTTTAGCTCTGACTGACTGACTGACATATAGTACCTAAATCTAAGCTACTTCCAGATGACCTAGAAGAATGCAATTTGGAATCCAGCTCGGTAATTGTGTGTAAGCGTAGGAAAAAATCAAAAAAATAGAAAAGTTGATAAATAACTGTTGTCCCCATAAAAAAACTTGTAATATGCGTAAACAACCGGCCAACGGTGTGTCGTCGGCGGCGCGCGGCATTGCCTAGTTTTTTTTACAAAAGTAATGATATCACTCAATATCACGCCAACCGATTTCGATGATTCTTTTTTTAATCGAAAACAGGTCCTTGCCATGTGGTCCCACTTAAATTTGAACGGGATCTGACAAGTAGTTTTTGAGTTACTTTGAAGTCGGTTATTTTTTGTTAGTAGGTAAATACATCATACACCTACGATATGCCGATGATATAGTTATCCTGCTGGGTTCCCTGGAAGAACTTGGTATAATGCTCGGAAACTTTAACAGCGCCTCACAACGGGTGGGTCTTAAAATGAACAAGGCCAAGACGAAAAACATGTCAAATGTCCATGTCACACCCATACCAGTTGTTGTTAACGGCGCTGCTCTCGAAGTTGTAGACGAATACCTGGACAACCTGGGACACCTGACAATTACCTGGGACAATTGATCCAAATGGGTAAGTCCAACTTCAAGAAAGAAGTCACTCGTAGAATCCAACTCGGATGGACTGCGTTCGGGAAATTGCGTCATATCTTGTCGTCCAAAACACTATTTCAGTGCCTGAAGTCGAAGGTGTTCGAGTAGTGTGTGTTGCCAGCGATGACATACGGATCCGAGACGTGGTGCTTCACTATTGGCCTAATCCACAAGCTCAGAGTAGCACAGCGGGCTATGGAGAGGGCTATGCTCGGTATTTCTCTACGTGATCGCATCAGAAACGAGGAGATCCGTAGACAAACAAGGGTAACCGACATAGCTCAAAGAATTAGCCGGCTGAAGTGGCAATGGGCTGGCCACATAGTGCGAAGGACCGATAACCGTTGGGGAAGAAAGAGCCTCGAATGGCGCCCGCGTTTCGCAAAACGGAGTACAGGACGCCCCCCGACAAGATGGACCGACGACCTGAAGAAGACAGCGGGCATCCGTTGGATTCAGAAGGCTCAGGACCGGTCAGAGTGGTGCAAGTTAGGGGAGGTCCATGTCCAGCAGTGGACCTACCAAGGCTGATGGATGGATGGATGGAGTTTAATATGGAGCCGTCCCCCAACACGACAAAATTTTATTTAGAAAAATTAAATATAATCTATATATAAAAATCAATAGTTGTTCGTTTGTCTCGCTAAAACTCGAGAATGGCTGGACCGATTTGGCTTTGATCTTGAAATATTTGTGAAACTTCAGGAAAGGTGTAAACGGTGAGAAATATAAATTATAAGTAATAAAAAATACTAAAAATAAACAAATTGTTCCTAGCTGTGAAACATTTGATAACTTTTGTCAAATAGTCATTTGGTTGTCAGATATTTATAGGTGCGTTCAGAAATTTGTCTGTTTCATAGCTGTAGTAGGAGGTCCGATTTCTTTGAAAACTTAACGACTATATTATCTTTCTAATGTAACATCAGCGACATCTAACTTTTTTATTTTATAACTGACAGTCGAGGGAGAGGGAGAGGGGAAAGAGGAGGGAGATGGGGCTCGAGGGAGACCTCGAGAGGGGTGAGTTGTTAGGCAGTACAGGGTTTGCCGGGTCAGCTAGTACATTTGTAATATTCATGTTATTTATGACTTTTTAAAAATTTATTTTATGACTTTTTACTTTTTACATATTCAGACATTTTTGTTTTATGTTGAGTGGGGGTTTTTTAAATTTTTAATTTAAGTTTTATTTTACGGGTTTTAAACTTAGATTTAGGCAGGACGTATTTTCTTGTTTCAAAATGAAACATACGTACAAATCGTGTTTTACCATTGGGGGCCATCCATTAATTACGTCACACGTTAGGAGGAAGGGGGGGGGGGGTAGATGTAGTGTGACAAGAGGTGGGAGGGGTGCTACTATATCGTGACGTCATATTTCAAAATCTAATAATATGTATAATGGTTAGTATTAAAACACGAAATTTGAAGAACCTAATAACGAAATACTTAAAAATATTTCCAACACTATCTATATGATCATAAGGTTTAATTTGTTGATTTTATTGAAAAAAAATTAAATGTGTGCAATTCACACGTGGTTGAAGTGAAACATTTAAAAATTTTGTTTTCAGGATAATGAGACGAATATAAAATTTCGGGAAAATGATAATTGTAGGTTTTAGTAATGATCATAGTGATGCAAAGTTAGATAATTATTTTACGTTTTATTCGTATACTATATCACATAATATGTATTGATTCAGACTCAGAGCTTAAACCTTTTATACACCGCCCATCTTGCTGTACGTCCCGCCAAGGCCATGCACAATGCACGATGCAAATGTACCATGAATAGGCTTGACGTACGTCGATAATGTTATTGTTTGCTGGATTTGCACGACCAATTATCGTCCTGTTTTCCACGCCTTAGGAAAATTTCCCTGCTCGAGACAGGCATTCAGGAGCCCCCTTAGTTGCTACTCCAGGGACTCTGCGGCGTCTAACCGGCGTCGCAACCTTGCCACAGCGAAGCCAAATCAACTCAACCCCCTTCCCCTCCCCCTCCCCTCTCCTGTACAATGCTTCCTATCTCGCTTTAGAATTTATGTGTCGGTCTCTTTTTACTGGACAGTTTCGTTTCATCGAATTTCAAATCACCCCCGTACTAAAGAAGTTTTCACTTCAAAAATGTAAGTTGAAACACTTGAAGTACTACTAAGTGAATTACTAAGTTGAAAAACAAAAATGATAACTTAATAATTTCTAGGAGTAAAATTTATAATATGTGACGTCACACAACGATGGGGGACGGATCAAAAAGTCATGATGGTCCTTTGATGGTTAATTAAATTCACCCACTACCCCCCCCCCCCCAGCCAATTTAGTACTACACAAATCAAACCCTTTCATTTGATACCCCACTCGGGTATGTTCGCTGAATTCAGTATATTCATCTCCTTCCTAACTATATGAACTACTATAACTACCATACTACTATAACTACCCCACCCCCACCCCTTCAAACAGCCAATTTTGTAATTCATAGAAACATGATGATTCGTGGTGTTATTAAAATAAAAAATAATTAATTTAATAATTGGATCAAAATGTGGTAGTCGGCGTACAATTTGTGTATATTTTTACGTAAAACACGTGAGCGTTACGTCGTACAGAGCGATACGTCCACACGCTGTGATAGCCTCGGCGGTACTGGTTTAATATATTTAATGCGGTCCATAATATAGTTCAGTTTACAACTATTATTAACAAACGAAATCATTATTTTTTCATAAAATAAAATTTTGATTCTATTTAAGGATTAACTGAAGATTAATGTGTATTTTTTAGAATGTCCTTAAAGTGTTTCTAATTAATAGAAAAAAATACTTACTTCGAACGAAATTACGTTATTTCAAAAAAATTTTTCTGCCATATTTGGATAGGAAATTAAAAAACTGGCTAGGCTACTTAATAATAGACCGTATACTTATGTTATTTATATTTTTTAATGTTTGGAATATTTTGTATTTTCGTTGTAAAACGAAGACAAAAATCACTTGCTCGTTACTTTTCGGAAAAGAAGGGTTTTAAATAGTGGTGATTTGCCATTATTATAAATAACATGTTAAATTCGTCTGCGCTATCAGCAAGAACAAGAATTAGACTCTTATAGTAACAAAAAACAAAGCTTAATCTCTTTATCCTGTTGACGCAAACAGTGATTAAAATTGACCGAAATTGTTGATATCGCGGCACGGAGCCTTAATGCGGTCACCCATGTGTCATCGGCCACATTATTCGTCACTCCATATAATAAAAAACTGCCTTTACCACCAACATACAGAACATTATAATATATTACGCATAACCCCAAAATGGGTGACTAAATTGAATCTTAGAAAGGGTACGTTAACATTAATATTTAGTGTTGTACTTATTTGTAATGTGATCTAGTGCCATAGTTGGTTACCGAATTTGGTAAGTACAGTCGCGTATCCAACGCGGCTTGCTTTATCTTAGTTTATTAGCGGTAGGTTTTCATAACCTATCTCTTTCCGCCGATAAGAGGTCATATTTAGTAGCTGTCACTGTATTTTGCGTTTAGAAACTGAGATGGATACCATTTTATCCTGGTGAAGTTGATTTATATCTTCAAAAGTCTATTGCTTATAAATAATATATTATTATCGCTTAGTACATAAAACTACTAGTTAAAGTAAGGAAAAAATACATTCACAAGGATTGAAGTATAATGTCATACAACAGACATCGCGAACAAAAGATGTGTCCCGCCGGGAGGTTCTATTTTCAAAATTGAGCCCCCATTCACCTTTCAAAATCGAACGAATCCATTGAAAATTGAAGCCCATTGGCGCCAATTGATTGGAACATACATCGTGTTCGCGATGTCGGTTCTATATGCTAGTAATAATACTTCAATGTTCACAAGAAATCTTTTCGGAACATTATGCTGAATCACTGCAGTACTTTAAAGAATGAAGGTTTAACACCTCACATCAACCACAGAATACAAATTTAAACCAATTCTTCGAACCTTCAAAGCCTTTAAATTTTCCCGCCAATTACTTCTCGGAAATCTATGACAGCGACACACGTCAACTGCCAAAACTGGGTATCGACAGCCGAAGAGAGCCGAACAAAGCCGAGTCGAATCAAACATGGCCGCACGCATTCCGATTGCATCTAATAACCTCAAAATCGAATGCAAAATGTTGTATTGAATAAATGACGCCGCTTCGTTAAACATTCCGACATGCCATAAGCGCACGCATTTTCATTTGGGGCCATTGTCTTGGCAGATATTAGTATTGATTTCAATAAATAAATTAATCGTATGCGGTCGCCAATAGCATTCGTTTGGCACGCGTCACAGGACAGCCGGTGAATCAATAAGTCCGTGCACTAGTATGGTCTGTCTGTTTACAAGTGATTTTATATACTTTGACTCATGTTCGTACGTGAGGTAGGGCAATAACTTTTGCAATTTTATATTTCAACCAACTAACAGTAGTACCTGCGACTCTATCCACATAGAGTTTGTAAACAACACTAACCTAGGTAAAAATTTAAAAATCAAGTTTCCTAAAATGTGATCTGGAGATCCTCCATTATTTACGAGTATACACTCGTAAGTAATCAATTTACATCGAAATTTGAAAAAAAATCCGCGTTTTTATGTGATCCTGCAAAGAAAAACGAAAAGACAGGCAATCATCCTAAAAAATGTTTTTGAATTGTAACTTCTTCTCCCGAATGCAACTCTCAAAATAAAATAAAATATTCAGTGTATTGAAAAATTGCAATTGGAGTCTTTTATACCATAGATTACTTATTCCGATTGCAAATAAGGCGTTGCTAAGTCCGTGCGTCAGTGTACTTAGTGCTTATATTGAATAATTCCTACCTTATTTGTATAAAAGGGTCTCATTACGAATAAAGTATTGACTGCTTCATAAAAATTAGCAATTGATATTATTTTATCGATTTTATTTGATAAATTTTGTATTCGTTCTTACAGACGTGGTACAGAGTTTGCATTCAAAATAAAGATTTGCAAATGTCTATTTTATTTACCGCTGCTCTGACTACGGACATTGGTAACATCGTGCCCCCATCAAAAAACCATAATATTCCATTGTGGCTTGTTTTACTTTTTTTTTGAAATGCATACATTGACGAACATCTCAAATTTTTTTCAGAAATATTGGATTAATATTCTAGAAGATAGAATACAAGATTATTGTAAACTGGGGGAGTAGGTATTAATATATTCGTAAAAAATCAAAAGATTACTTCGAAGGCATAAACCTCAAAAAATTTTAATCAGTTTTATTTAATATTTCTAGCACTTGTAATACTGCAAGTTATTATCGTATTGTAATACTAAGGAATTAGTAAGACACAAAATAATAATTCATTTATTTCATAAAACTTTAATTAAATAAAATTAATTCAAAATAAAATACCCGCAATATACGCAAGACGCCGGGCTATTTAATGTCTTAGGCTTCCCGCCCACGTCCGATAATCGGTGACCGATTTTTGTACCGACTGTCGGTGAGTCAGTTTTATTTCTGACCGACTTTTTGTAGGACGTGTGCGTTGCACCATTGCTATCAGTACGTTCTATTTTTCTCCTACAAAATATCGGTCACCGATTATCGGACGTGGGCGGGAAGCCTAAATCAACATTAATATACGAACGATAATTTAAATCATTAATTGATATTCAAGAACCAAACTTGAAGTTCGCAAATGAACAAGACATTTTAATCCCGACGACATTCAGCAGAAGCTATTTATTACGCACGACTAGCTCACGACTATGTCACGACTATTAAACATTTTATGTCCCTGTCATGTTACTGCACATACAATCGTTCATATCCGCCTACGCTAACAAACTAATATTATGTACCGTTTGAACCGACCATGCGATTTTTGTAAGTACATTCTATGATTAATGACTGTTGTGCACTTTCTCGAGATAAAGCATGAAAATATATCAATCGGACATCAAAACGATTAGGTTCTCTAGATTTGTCATGTTCATTTGCAACGCCGATTAACTGTTTAAAATGATTTATGTCTATTTAAAACGCTTGATAAGTACAACGACTAGAAGTATTATTTGTTGTACACCATTTGTCAGACTAGTGTACATTGTAATTGTACATAATAATGTGTAGCATTAACTATTCTTAAATGTCCGTTATAAATGCCTTATGGCATGTACACTACATGTACGCTAATGTGAAACGGAATCGACACCGGATATAATTTTCTGTGAGTATGACGCGAAAACCATTGAACAGATTTTGACATTATCAGGCATATTTTGTGGCATACGGTGCATAGCCAGTGATTATCCTAAGCGATGGCTCATTCTCTCAAATAATAGATATTTTCGAGTTGACTAGTCTCCTATCCAACGGTTATAGATACATAATAATTATTATAATACAATCCATACATACAATCCGTCACTAAACTACGTTGACAATATTTTAAATGTGTGTGTAAATTAGTCATAATTTCCGTTACTGGCATGACTTACTTAAAAAGTCGGAGATATATATTCTAAGATGGTCCTATTCAATTTGTAAATATTATTTTATGGTTAAATTAATTAAAAAATGATTTATTAAACAAATAAAAAACAAGTTTAAAAATGAGCGCCCTGCAAACCGTCTTTCGACGTATCAACTTATTCACACCGTGTACAGATTTAGTAAAATGTAAGATTTTATATTATATTGTTGAAGATGTTGTATTTTATATTATATTGTTGACTTGTCTATACTAATATTATAAAGAGGAAAGCTTTGGATTTTTGTATTTTTGTATGTTTGCAACGAATAAACTCAAAAACTACTGAACCGATTTTAAAAATTCTTTCGCCATTAGAATGCTACATTATTCCTGAGTAACATAGGCTATATTTATTTTTAGAAAAAATTAGGGATCCTTGCTAAAACTTCAGTAACGTGAACCAAGGTGTAAAAAAAATTGCTTAAAAATTTCTTTCATCGCATACGCTGCGGAAACTATTGATGATAGAACAAAAAAATGTTTTACAATATTAAAGAACATATCAATATCTACAAAAAACGTCGCGATACTATATGTCCAGCTATTGTAGTTATGTCACTATAACCACTTTTTACATTTTAAAAGTCAATAAAAAAGCTGACCAACATCAGACCATGATAACCATACCTTTGTATTAATCCTTATCCAAATAAATCATTTCATATTCAAAACTGTTTCAATACCTATTGATAACTTTTTGAATTACTCAAATCGGACATTCCATTCAGAAGATATTGGAAAATCATCTCCAGGGATAAAAATAACGATTGGAAGTCACTTAAATACAAACCAATTTCGTCAGTTTTAGAGTTATAAACATTAACATTTTTATATAAATTCATAGTTATAAACAAAAGTTAATTTTAACACATTTTTTTGGAAAATCATCCCCTAAATGGTTAATTAAGGGGATCAAAGTTAGTATGGCAACTTCGTCAGTTTTGAAGTAAGAAGGATGAAAATTTGTAGGTACTTATATAAGCTTATAGTTAAACACAAAAAATAAGTGTATCACGGTTTTTTCGAAATTCATCCCCTAAGGTGTAATACTTCGTCATTACACGCTTTATATTAGCTTCACCTGTATGTTTGTAACTTCTCTTTGGACTTGATTTTGACCCACTTCAAACGGTCAGATTTCTTTCAAACTTCGTAGACTTATCGAGGACCGATGACAATTCAATATTTAAAGAAAAAAAGAAATAAAGAAAAACCTAATTACATGCTTTAATTAGCTTTAAATGGTCAGATTTCTTTCAAACTTCGTAGACTTATCGAGGACTGAAGAAAATTCAATATTTAAAGAAAAAAAAGAAAGAAAGAAAAATCTAATTACACGCTTTGATTAGCTTTAAACGGTCAGATTTCTTTCAAACTTCGTAGACTTATCGAAGACCAATGACAATGCAATATTTAAAGAAAAAAAAGAAAGAAAGAAAGAAAAATCTAACTACACGCTTTAATTAGCTTTAAACGGTCAGATTTCTTTCAAACTTCGTAGACTTATCGAGGACCGATGACAATTCAATATTTCAAGAAAAAAAAGAAATGAAGAAAAACCTAATTACATGCTTTAATTAGCTTTGAACGGTCAGATTTCTTTCAAACTTCGTAGACTTATCGAGGACTGAAGAAAATTCAATATTTAAAGAAAAAAAAGAAAGAAAGAAAAATCTAATTACACGCTTTGATTAGCTTTAAACGGTCAGATTTCTTTCAAACTTCGTAGACTTATCGAAGACCAATGACAATGCAATATTTAAAGAAAAAAAAGAAAGAAAGAAAGAAAAATCTAACTACACGCTTTAATTAGCTTTAAACGGTCAGATTTCTTTCAAACTTCGTAGACTTATCGAGGACCGATGACAATTCAATATTTCAAGAAAAAAAAGAAATGAAGAAAAACCTAATTACATGCTTTAATTAGCTTTGAACGGTCAGATTTCTTTCAAACTTCGTAGACTTATCGAGGACCGAAGACAATTCAATATTTAAAGAAAAAAAAGGAAGAAAGAAAAACCTAATTACACGCTTTGATTAGCTTTAAACGGTCAGATTTCTTTCAAACTTCGTAGACTTATCAAGGACCAATGACAATTCAATATTTAAAGAAAAAAAAGAAAGAAAGAAAGAAAAATCTAACTACACGATTTAATTAGCTTTAAATGGTCAGATTTCTTTCAAACTTCGTAGACTTATTGATGACCGATGACAATTCAATATTTAAATAAAAAAAAGAAAGAAAGAAAGAAAAACCTAGCTACACGCTTTAATTAGCTTTAAATGGTCAGATTTCTTTCAAACTTCGTAGACTTATTGAGGACCGATGACGATTCAATATTTAAAGAGAAAAAAAGAAAGAAAGAAAGAAATTATTTATTCTGTTAAGCTCTGCAACAAGTTACAAATTGAATCTTAATAAAACATTCATAAAATTACTATAAGTTGCTACAAACACATAACCTGCTGCAGCACTACTTAACAAAAAAGGTACGGACTCAGCATATGCCGCAGTGAACCACGGCTACTGATTTTCAGTACGACCTTTATTGTATCGCAGTAAACTACACGCTAATACGCGTGTAATTACACTTTAATTAGCTTTAAACAGTCAGATTTCTTTCAAACTTCATAAACTTATCGATGACAATTCAATATTTAAAGAAAAAAAGAAAGAAAGAAAGAAAGAAAAACCTACATGTAGTACGCGAGTGATAAGTTATACTTCTTTGGCATCATTAAATAAATATTTAACACTAGCTGTCTTGGCGAACTTCGTATCGCCTAGTAATCAGTGATTCATGTACTTTGTTGTTACTTTTAACTTTTATAGTTCTGGTAGGTTTAACAAATCAGAGACCATTAAATTCCCTCTCTCTCTCTCCATCCCGCTCCCTCTCTCTCTCCATCCCGCTCCCTCTCCCCCTCCCTCTTGCCCTCCCTCCCCCTTCCTCCTCCCACTCCCGCTCACTCTCCCCCTTTCTTTCCCCTCCCCCTCCCCCTCCAGCAAAATAGTATATTTTTTTTTGTTTCAATCAGAAATAAAATTGCGTGATATTTGCCGAGACCCCCCTCTCTCCAACGTAAGATTAGATGAGATTTGAGTCGACCCCCTCTCCCCCTTAAAAATCTCACGTAATTTATGGACGCCCCCTTTTTAGTTTTATTAAACTATTATTTATTTTTGATCTCAGAAATGTGAAAATTAATATGTAAGCTTACAGTTAGAAACAAAAATGAATTGTTATAGTTGTAACAAGGGGAGGAGAGGGGAGAAGGAGCGGGAGAGGGAGAGGGAGAGGGAGCAGGAGTGGGAGAGGGAGCAGGAGCGGGAGAAGAGGGAGAAGGAGCGGGAGAGAGAGAGGGAGGAGATATGCACACAAAAACTATAGCGGCTAAGAACGGCATCGGTATCGATTTTATTGATCTCTGATTTGTTACATTCTAAGGCGATACGAAGTACGCCGGGTCAGCTAGTTGTTCATAAAACTAAGAACAAAGAATACTAAAAAGGCGTGGAAGAACAGGATGTCGAAGGCCAAGTTGTGACGTCAGGAGGAACTCGACAAGTTGAATGAACCAGGCGTTTCCTTTTGAATATTTTGTATGTTTTGTATGCATGCCGCACTGACACCTTTCAGTTTCAATATCTGTCACAGTGAAATACAGTTTGAAGTGAACGCGGATACGTATGTAAATATAAAATTCATATTTAAAAAAATTTAAACTGGCAAAATTTTGTTTGTGCTGTTGGCCGCTGAGGAGATCTCTGGTAAAGAAATCCCAGAGCGTGGTAATTGGATGATGGAGTTTAAACAAAATAACGTAGATAATCCCTCGTCTAGTCAATCCTGAGCGTAGTATCAGGTCACCTTTATCATAAAAACGCACTGTTTTCGGAACTAAATCAATATGCAAAATTTCGACTCCATGGTTCAAAAGGAAGTAGTTCTAATAATTAACCTTGCAGGATTCGAACTATACATGATAAGTGCTAACAAACTAAGGGTGACGCGTGAGACGCGGAAAATGAGTCGCATGCATTCAATTTCATACTAAAGTCCTGTTTGTACCAAATGGTGATACAAAATGAGTTTGGACTTTACTATGAAACCGACTCATTTCACGCGACTCACAGCCTCAAACAATACGCTCGTTTGTATACACCCTAACTAATTGGTTTCGGCTCATAAAGTCTAATATGTGGAAGAGTCCAGTGTCCTATTAGGTTTAGTAACAAAATGCCCAGTGTCTTAAAACGTCTCCCAAATGGTCCACTTGCCTAAATATCTAATGATTTACCATGAGATGGTGATCAATGACTATTCACATCAATCGTTACGTCTTACGCACCAACTCAGAGTCACTAACGGTCACTTAAATCGCTCCTTAGTAAAGAATCACCATACAAATTCTGTACTAAGGAGCGATTTAAGTAACCGTTAGTGACTCTGAGTTGGGACATTAATATCATAAATCATTCTTCTTGAAAACTAGCGCTCATCAGATCTACCTGTGTCCTATATGTGTGTGTATGTGTGTGTGTGTGTGTGTGTGCCTTTTTCATGAAAATTCGTCCAATAATTTTTGAGTGAAAGAGTAACAAATATTCATAACAAACTTTTTATAATATAAGCTCTTTACCTATGAAATTGGAGATTTGTATGAAATCGAAAATGAAATTTTAAAATATAAAAAAAATGAATAAAATTTTAAAATATAAAAATTTTGGTATTTTGTTTATTTTAGTTAACCAAAGTACTGGCCCGAATTATCCATACAATTTTGCCACTTTGATGGCAGTTTGTTTATCCCTTTACTTACTTTATTTTTACTTACTTTACTTTATCGTAGAGAAGCAATGGGGAAGAGCGATTGACCAGTGTTATTTGTTGAATTGCGAGCTTCTCCATCATTATTTGCTTCTCCATCATCATCTCCATTATTATTATTTTATTTCAACTAGCTGTTGCCCGTAGTTTTGCATACCGAAATTATGTTTTAACTTATTCAAATTTTTATCCTGTTTTCCCGGGAAACCTTTTAATTTTCCAACAACTTTACCAATTTTCATCGAAATCCGTTCAAGGGTTTTTATGTGATGTTCGGACAGACAGACATACAGACAGACATTTTGAGTTTTATCTAATATATAAAATTCTCGTGTCACAGTTTTCGTTGCCATACTCCTCCGAAACGGCTTGACCGATTTTGATGAAATTTTTTGTGCTTATCCGGTATCTATGAGAATCGGCCAACATCTATTTTTCATCCCCCTAAATGTTAGGGGTAGTCCACCCCTAAATATTTTTATTTATTTATTTATATGGCAAAACAACGTTTGCCGGGTCAGCTAGTTGTAATATATATTCTCAGCAATAGATATCTGACGTCACTGTTGTGCCATTCGGTAAGAAATGTACAAGTCCGGCACTGGACCACCAGACAGTTACCATCATCTTCCTATGAGTAATCTTTTTTTAACACACTGATTACTTGTCCACCCACTGAGACGAACGCTTACGGTTGTCGTACAAGATCCACTTTTTATCGCAGGTAACAATTCGATTTAGAATTCCCTCGTTTCTATGCCGATTCAGTATTGCTATGCATGCTTCGACGCGTAAGTCTCGCTATTGGTCGCTTATTTCGTGTGAAATGAAATGAAATGAAATGAAATAATCTTTATTCATGTAGGTATCACTGATACTCTTATGCACGTCATTTTTTTTAATCTACCAGCTTTTCGGAAAGGTGCTTTGTCATGGAGGAGAAGAAAAGCCGTAAAGAAACTCCTCAGCACATCTTTTAAAAATAAAACTTATATCTATTACAAAAATAGGTATTCTTTAACCTGTGCAGAACTGGTTGCCTAGCTAGTCATTTCCAAGCATCCTTGTCATTTAAATATTCATTTATGCTATAGTAGCCCTTGCCTAAGAGCTGAGCCTTTACACGTTTCTTAAAAGATTGCACCGGTAAGTCATGTATTTGTTTTGGGACTTTATTATAAAATTTTATACCTAGTCCCATAAAAGAACGTTGCACTTTAGAAAGACGGTACGAAGAGGTAGCCAATTGATGCATCCTTCTTGTTTGACGATTTGAAAAATCACAATTTTGTTTATATGCAGTTATGTTATTCCGTATAAACACTAAATTATTATAAATATATTGGGAAGCTACTGTAAGTATACCTATTTGTTTAAATTTGACACGCAAGGACTCCCTTGATTTTAGTTTATAAATAGCTCTAATGGCTCTTTTCTGTAATACAAAAATTTGTTCTATACCGGCTGCTTTGCCCCACAGTAAAATGCCATAAGACATAACACTATGGAAATATGCAAAATAAACAAGCCGAGCAGTGTCGACGTCAGTGAGCTGCCTTATTTTTCTAACAGCATAAGCAGCCCTAGCAAGTTTAGTTGTGAGAGATGCTATGTGCGGGCCCCATTGCAGTTTACTGTCCAAGGTCACCAATAAAAAAACCGTGGATTCCTCTATATTTAATGTTTCATTATTTAATTTAAGAGATTTATTTACTTTTTTTACATTTGGCAACACGAATTCTAAGCATTTGGTTTTCTTTGCATTTAAAAGTAAATTATTTATAGTGAACCAATGTGAGACATGCGACAGAGCACTATTAACATCGTCAAAATTATTTTTATTCCTATCAGTCTTAAATATTAATGATGTATCATCTCCAAACAGCACAATGTTCGCATGGTTTTTAACATAATGTGGTAAGTCATTTATATACACCAGGAAAAGAAAAGGGCCCAAGACACCCACTTATTTAGCTTTTTTATCTTTTCGATTTGACGCGAGTGCTTCAATGTTGTTTTGACACTAACTCCAAAGCCCGCAGCAAGCTCAGCCGTAGATTGAGTTGGATCCGCATATACTATCGCCTTCAATTCGTCGTTGTCGGCAATTGTAACCGGTCAACCGCGAGGTTCTTTCCTCAACTCAAAATTTCCAGATTTAAAATGATTGAACCAATAATGGACCGTGTTTATGCAAGCAGTGTTAGGCCCGTACACGTCATTAATGTTTTGTGTTGTTTGCGCAGTGGAATTTCCACGTAGGAACCCATAATCGAAAATTGTTCGAATTTTCAGTTTGTCTATGGAGCCTAATACTACTACAATTTCAAAAACACAAAACACTATCTATAAACAAAATTTAGAATTACGCTCCAATCCACAGATAATTAAAAAAAATAACGCTTCACACTCATAGCCCCACACTAGAATTCACACCTAGACCGAGAAAAGAAATTCAACTCATCATTCAAATTTCCGCCTCGCTGGGAATCGAACCCAGGAACCTTGACGCGGCGATCCGGCATGGTAACCATTGCGCCACACGGGTAAATCTGAAAATGCTGATTATATCTGAAAATGCTGATTATATCTGAAAATGCTGATTAAATCTGAAAATGCTGATTTGAACATATCCAATTTCATAGGTAAAGACCTATTATTAAGGAATATAGTTAAGCTTTCGTCTTTGCTTTTGTAACGAATAATACACATATAGGATTTGAGTCTGTAACCCCATATAAATATGAAATCGATCTTGAAACCTTTTAAGACTATCAACAGGGTTAATAGATGCGTACGTACATATAAATTACAGTTAAAGGTTATTTATAGACAACGGTGGCAATAAATTTCTGCAACTGCACGTCTTATATTGCAGATTGTAGCAATATATCAATTACAAACTAATCCCTAACTTGTAGATAACTCATGTCTTTCAAATTAAAAATAATTATTGACACGATGAAGGTGTTTAGAACTATTATGGATTGTTCGTTTTCCTAAAGTAAAATATTTAGGACACAATAAAATTATACTTTTCCCGGAAATATTTATTCAATTATGTAATTAAATAATATTCAAAACTGTAGATATCTGTCTTTACATGGAAGATTATTAATGCAATAAATGCCATAACAGTGGTTTTTAATTTTTTGTCTGTTTGTTTCCCTATTTGCAATTATTGCCTTCTCGGCTTGGCCTTTTCAGGTTCAATCCTCTGACAACGTGAAGCTGTAGAGGCCGCTATTTTTTATCCATTCGAAAAGAAATGTGAGTAACTAGTGATAATGAATTTGTAAGGATAAGTTTGCTGACTCTGTTCTGTTCCTCTCACATTATGAGTCCAGAATTGGGACGGTTATTACGCGTAATATTTTTTTGAATAAAACTTTTTAGCTGCAACTAAGATCATGCTATTTAATAACCAAAAATTGTATTCAAAATTGATTTTTAAACGATTGATTAGTTGGCAATAGCAATTTGTCGTCAGTCATATCTAGCAGTATTCGCCTACTTACGGCATAATGTATTCAGCGCCGAGCCTACGAGCGGCGTAGGCGCTGAAGCGCGCGCGAGACGTCTTGATCCGGCTGTCAATCTCCATTTGTCGTAACTGTTTATTGTCTGTAGGCAGCCGCGTAGGTTCCTTTAGTTGTCGAGTTAGATTTCAAATGTTTCTTAGAATATATCAAAATATGCAATTCGAATTTCATTGATTTGTTTTGTTTAAGCTGAATTCACTTAAACTATCTGAGGTTATTTTTGGAACTGACGACAGAAATGAACTCAAACAAATGAAACTCTTTGTAAGATGTTTAAATTTTTTGTTATGAATAAATAAGCGGTGTATTATCGGTTGAGTTTTTGGACTACAATATACCTAATAATTTTTTAACAACTTAACATTTATATTAAGCAAATATCAATTTTACATCCATTCTTTTTGGTTAACTTTTAATAATAACGACCTGCGGAGCGTAGTAAAATTGGTCTAGTGATCTTATTTATCACATGATAATATAGTATATTCCATCGCCATTAAGATAATCTTTTAATAATTATCTACTGACATTGAAGGTTAGGTTTTTATTGTATTTGTAAATAACCTAACATGCTGACTGCGTGTAACTCGTCAACCCTTACTTATGTTAAAAATATACAGTCACCTGCTATACAACAATTCTGAACCTGTGTTAATGAGTTAACAATTATATTTTCTTTCACCTTATCCATTTACAGTCGTGTAAGTATAGTATCAAGACTATAAATCGAGGCGCACGAGCAACGGAACGTAATCAAAACTTAGTAAACGGTTGGTACCTATATAGTTTTGCGGTACGTATAGGTGTGTTATGGGTCCCGCCGTGTCGTGACCTTATTGTGTGTGTGAGTCATGTTGGCGGCGCGTGCGCAACTGTTAGGTTTTAAATTTCGTATTTATTCGATCCGGCGCCCGTTTGACCCGCTACGATAAGGCATGGTTAGAATAATTAGGGTAAAGAATTAGAGATTGTGATAACTTTTTTTTGGATTAATTCATTTTTTATAAGTTTAATGCAGATTACCCAATCCTGATAATAAGTGGGAATGTAGTGTAAAATGCATAACTCTATCAAAGCCATTAAAGTATAATTTCATAGAACAGACATCTCGAACAAAATGTGTGTCCCGCCCGGGAGGTTCCATTTTCAAAATTGAGCCCCGGTTCTCCTTTCAAAATTGAACGTATCCATTGATTGAAGCCACGTGGCGCCAATGCATTGGGACATACATGGTGTTCGTGGTGTCTGTTCTATGCGCTAGTAATAATACTTTAACGGTGTAAGGATATTAATGTATTTATTTCCTCTTCCACCTGGTTGCGTGGTAGTCATTGAATCATTCGAACCAAGGAGCTCTACTAAATTAGGGGTTTCACCATTAAAGCTATAACCCGCCAATTAAATCCCTATAATTATTATAATTGCTAATAACTAGTTATTCGACACACGGCTTCGCCCACATCTCGTATAATTGACTCGTTAATTTAACAAGCGCAGATTATTTATGAAAATTGTGAGGTGTGAAACTCAATAATGTAGGAATTATTCTGGGATTATGTCACAGTTAAATCTGGGCTGATCTCATCATAACACGTCTCCTTGATAGTTCTAGCTTATCTTAGAATGAGTAACCGCCCTCGCTTTGCTTTGGTTTTCTTTATATTTTACATACTGGGTTACATTATTGGAGTTTTATTACGGATCCCTAATTTTTTGAATATAATATAGCCTATGTCACCCGGCGATAGTGTAGCTTCCCAACAGTGAAAGAAATTTTTAAATCGGTTCGGTAGTTTCGGAGCCTATTCAATGCAAACAGACAATCAAATCTTTCCTCTTTATAATATTAGTATAGATAAACTACTGAGCCCTAAGCGCCTTCTCTTTAGTTCGGGAAACCTTGTTTAGTACACACGCACTGGATTTTTTTTTTAAGTTTGTAGACACTAGACATTGTCTTTATACAAATGTTTATTTATTAATCGTTCTTTTGGCACTAGCTATCTATTATACAGACAAGTTTCAAGTACGCGAATTGTATACGAATTCTTTTTGTGTATTTTTATGCTAAGCGAAAAAATTCGAATGTTAAAAAATTTTGCAAAGACAGTGTATGCCTTACCTCTATCTCTTATAAAGAAAAGATGGGCAGTATCTTGGATAATTCGCTTTTCTCTTCATCACACTGGTATGATTGGTAGAGAATGACAAATGGTTGTTAAGTTGGACTTTTGTATATTTTTCTCTTACGTTAACAACCCGAACTGACGGCCTTACGTATCCTCCGAATCACGGAAGCGCACAAAAACTTTTTGTAACTAGCGTTCACCCATCCTACTATCGATAGCACCCTTTGTTTTATGCGTATAAAATAATAATTATGAAAAAATATTGTTACAAGTAGATACTTCAATGAGGAAGATGTTTGATGCGCAGATAATTTTCCTCAGAGGCTACCTCCCATGATGATTGACCCTCTCCACAGATTACTTATATAGCCAAACAAATTAACACCCGTACCTATATCACTCAAAATAGCCTCTATGCTTTTACAAATAAGGTTGTGTAACACGCACAGACAAGTTTGCAATACTAGTTATCAGATGTGACAAACGGAATTAATTGTATTATTATAGCTGACGCGTTTAGAATTACAATTCGATGTTCGGTCTTTCTGTGTTTCTTGGAACGAAAGAGTTCTATTCAACGCGGGTTTCGGCGGGCCCGTTCGTAGAATCCTTTTGGCTAGGTTTGACAGGAATTTGTGAACTTCACCTACAGAATAATTCAAGTATATATTGGAACTTTAACGAACTAAACTCAAATTCAGGTTTCAATTCAAATGAAAAATATTTGAAAAGAACAAATTGATTAGTTTTTGGCTCACGGTGGTTAGATATATATTTAAGCCTAAACTTATTAGTTCGTGTAACTTTTTGTTTCAGGTAAGTCATCTTTAAAGATAACTACAGGTACAGTATACTATAATACTTACTCTACCAAAACATCAGAATATTTTTTTATCATGAAAATATTGCTTTATAACTGTTTTTGAAAATAATGTAAGAATGTAGAGCAACTTTCATGGTAAGATAAATGTTTACATCAAAGAAAAATAAAGGAGAAATAATCAATTAACCTTTGTCATCCTTATTATTTTACAGCAGAAAATAAGAACAGTTTTTGTCGACGAAAACTTTTCGAAGTAAATGTTACATCTTTCGAGTAATGTTCAACTTTCGTGTGTAACCAAGAAGTAACTATAAATCATAATTACCATTATACTGCACAAAAAAGCATATCTAATAGGTATATTTCCCACCAAAGCGCTTGGTCCTGTTATCTTGAATGAGCACGACCATTTTCGGCCAAAGACTACTTTTTACACCGCTCCCAATAAGGGCACAGGCCACTTTATGAAAATATATTAATCTTGATGTGTGTACATAAATGAATGAATTAGACTTTTTGTTGGGTGACATGTTTTGAAAATTCAATAAAAAACTGTCTTTTTTATCGAAGATGCTTATGTACTTTTGTATTTAATAATCGTTTGATGAAAATATTGAAATATCGAGCATAACTGAATGTATAATTGTTTTGCAAGTGTCAAAACCTTTTTTAGGTCGGGTTTTAAATTAGTTATTGAAAGAAATTAGCAAACTGGTTTGTAGTGCCAGGTGTATGATAATTTATAATGTAATAGGCTACAGACAGTGCAGGCTATAGGGGGGGTGTTCATAAAATACGTGAGATTTTTAAGGGGGGAAGGGGGGTCGAGTCAAATCTCATCTAATCTTTATACGTTGAAGAGAGGGGGGAAACGCCATTTTGAGAATATGACGTCATTGGAACAATTTTATATAGAAATTCAACAAACTTAGTAGACAGATAGTATTGAATATTATAGTTTAGTGACGTCACGTGACGTTTTTGGTGGGAAATTTGATAGTGATTTTTATTTATCAATTTTTGTTTTTAAATTGAAGATTATTATTTTAATAATATTTTTTTCGTGAATATTGAGGTTTTATCTATAAAATAAAATTGAATCCTAAAATTAGTCAACATCCCTATTTTTTTTTTTTTTTTTACAATAACAATCCAACGCGTTTACGTAAGAAACCCACATTTTGAAAAATCTCACGTGAGATTGGGGGATGGGGGAGGGGGTTGAATAAAATCTCACGACATCTCAACAGGGGGGGAGGGAGGGACAGAAAATTTAGAAAAACACCTCACGTAATTTATGGACGCCCCCTAGCTATAATAGGTGGTTATATTCGAATACCCTTTGACAATGTTAACAATTAAGAAAATTCTATGACAACTGTCAAGTAAACAACTGGCTGAGTAAATATTGTGTAAACAGTAAACTGTAACTAGTCAGTTCTAGAGAATATCGACATGACAACATGACAACAATATTTACATGACAAAGTAAAAAAACACACACACAACAACAAGATACACATTCAAGATACTCGTAGATTTGTCTTTAAACTTGCCAAGGCTAAGTTTGATATACATTTTATTTTATTTTTAACAATACCTTATGTATACACGGGCCCATTAAGACTTGCATTGCAGGTAATATAAATAATAATATAAGTGAGTAACACATAATTCTGTCTAGATAAAATAATTCTTTGAGTAATCATGAATTAAAGCAAAAATGAGAGGAAATAGAGTACAAGTATATAACATTCATGTAAAAAACAATGACCCGGTTGCACAGTTCAGATATTTGCAGTTTTCCAATTATTTCTTTACACTTTTTATGGAGTGAATTAAATGACATGTCATTTACAATTTATCTACATCAATGATATATTAATTGAAGCTTCTGATCTGTTTATTAACATTAATAAACGGTAATCATATAATATTTTTTATTTAATTTTCCAGTTGTGTTTAATACGATTTATACGTCATGATTAGATTTTCATATTGTGCGAGGTCTCAATCGATATTAATTAAATATGAGTCATTATGTAATGATCGCTTATCTAAGCGGCATTAACGCTCCAAGTCACTAACGGTTACTTTAATTGATCCTAAGTAAAGAATCACCATACAAATTCTGTACTAAGGAGCGATTTAAGTAACCATTAGTGACTCTGTGTTGGGCGTTAAACTTTCAACTTTTAATTTGACTAAATCTCCACCCATCCGTTCTAAGGCGTAGTGAAGCTCTAGATTCTAGACCTTTTCAATTGCTAAAAGTGACAATTAGTGTAATGGCCAATGAAGTAACTGGCTCTTTCACACAAAGGACTTGGTGGCGATTTAAAAACAATCTACGGCTAATTCTAAAGAAGCTGGTAGCTAGCCATACCTAATTTCAAGCCTGGCTGATTCAACAGGTTACTTAATTAAGCAGTAAGTATGTATACCGCGCTTCAGTCTACAAGGATGTCATTATCGGAGTACGGCCACGCCTTAAATGGAGGGCAATTTAGCCAATTAATGAAGAAGGATAGCCCAAGGTCATAATGCTACGTGGTGTAATGATAGCTCGCTAGGTTGAATAATAAGGTTAGGTCTAGATTTTATGAACGGTTGAGATTCTGCAGTGTCATTCTGAAAACTCATATAAAACTAATAGTTATTTTATGAAAGCAAAGTTTCTGATAAGAATGCAATTATTTACGATACTGGCTAACTAAGTTTAAGTATGTAATAGCACGCCAGACCTTCAATTTGAATACCCCCTTGTATGTTCAATGCTCATCACATAGAATAACTTATTATATGACGGTATTTCGTTAGCTGCTCTAGACCTCCTGAAGAGGAGAGACCCGTGCCCAGTAGTGGGCTATTAATGGGTTGAAGCCATTACTCTTTCAATTTTGCTGGGCCCTGTTTTGTATCAGGTTGCTCGGATTTGCAATTTTTGGACTAACACTATTTATTTAAAAAAGATATATATCGATTTACCCATTTTCACACTTTCTGCTTTCCAACAAATTCATTTTTAATAATAATGTACCAGATTATCTATTATATGAACCCATAGTTCAGTCGGCTCGAGATAAAATATTATTATGGGTTACTCATTTAGTATTAATAACATAATAAAATTGTGGTTCAAACGTAATAATGACTAATTGTTCACCGTTGATAGAGGTTGGGAAAACCCTGTTTGTTTACATGCGAATTATTAGGTCAACACAAACATCATACATATTATAAAACAGTTAATATAATTATAGAAAATTCAGTCATATTTAAAAAAGAAAAAAATCAATGTCATAAGAAATATGTTTTTACTCTGTTTCCATTTTTTTATTATTAATATTAATATTAAATCTCGGTAATGACTAACACCCCAACTCAGAGTCACTAACGGTTACTTATATCTCTTCTTAGTACAGAATTTGTATGGTGATTCTTTACTAGAGCGATAAGTAACCGTTAGTGGCTAGTGACTCTGAGTTGGAACGTAAGTACATACCACACAAAAAAGAAATACACACAAATAAATTATTTTTTGTTATTACTTAATAAATTTTAAAAAAAGCAACATTACTATGATACTACCTGATCTGTACTACCTGCTATAACGCATTTATAATAAAACTTCTTAAATTCACGATTTACAATTAATTTCGATATTCATCAGAATATTTTTGATAAATAAATGCCGGAAAATGTGACTAATAAGGGTCTCCACCAATGATATTACATATTAAAAAGAGGCAGATATGTCATAAGCGCGCGCGTTGTGTGACTCAAAAAGTTCCCAATTGGGAACTCTTATTCAGGTGAAGAAAGAGATAGCGATGTAGTTTTGACGCGAGAGCGATAAAGACGTGCGATAAAGCAATAAACCAATAAACCGTGCCTTGCGGACATCGGAACAGATTTTTCGGTTGATTTGTAAGGGCATAACGTATCTATATTTATTTAAACATCATTGGTCTCCACACACTTATCGCCTCGGCTCTGTAGTGACGTTATTGGGCGCCATGCCAGTTTTGATCATCTCTTCTAAAAAATATACTCCTGACGTATGAATTGTGTAGGATTATTTGTCTAAGCCCCTGTAATAGAACCCGGGACGCATATCTACGTATGCCACCGTAATCCCATATATTCGACCGATAACTATATACCATTATTCATTCGTACCATATGAGTAATAGTTTGACAGTACGCTCTAACGTATCATATGACGATAGAAGCGTACGAAAAGCGACTTTATGATGTGGGAATATGAGTTAATTGTCAAATTTTAAAAGATTCGGATTGACTGACAACATTTGTCGGAACACTTACTATTTACAGGCACAGGCTGGCTGCTTTTATTATTTTTTATTCGAGTTTTATTTCATTAAGAGCGATACCATCAGCCACCCACGCCGGTTCACCATAATGACTTGCAGTATCTGTGGTACCTCTATGGTACACTCGGTAACAAAAGGGTTTCAACTACCGTTATGGTAACCTTGTTTTTAATTGACATTATGTATGTCCTACTTATTACTATCCTATTAATTCTACTAATATGAATAATAATTACTAGACGGATTTTCATAGCAATTATTATACTTATGGATTATGATTATGATTATGATTATGATTATCAGCTCTGACCTGACATAATACTGGCTGGCTGGCTTCAATCCATAATTGGCCCACTACTGAGCCTTACTATTATGAACTTTTAGAAAACCATTCATGTTCCAGGCAATTCATTTATCGGTCTTTAAACGACGTATGATTGGCTAAAAAGTGTCACGTGACCGCTTTTGTAACACGAATTTGACGTTTACACTGGAACATGGCTGGAATTAAGAGTTCATACAGGTCTCTCCTCTTGAGGAGACTTAGAGCATACTCCACCACGCTGCACAGTGATTCGAATGGAACAAGCTAGCTGGACAAAAGTCATTTTGAATTTCCCGGAATTGTATACCTGAGCCCCTAACCAATACCCCAACTAACACAAATCCGAGAATTATTTTGCACTAATGTCAACCACTAATTAGGTAATTAGGGCAGGATAAAAAGAAAGGGTGAAAAAATTACAAATCAGTTGCATTTTTGCGATTACCGAAGTAACATTAATGACAGTGAGTTTTAAGTTTTTTGAATAATATTAGTGATGGATCTTCAAGTTAAAGGTATGTTCTTTTTATTTATAATTAATATATAAATATACTTAACCCCAGTTTTTTTATAATACCTCAATTTTAAAAAAATATGTAGTTTTTTGACGGTTTATTGTTTTCATTGGACCAGAAAGTACTTGTACCCTCATGTACCTGGGCTAGAAATTATATATGTCATAGCCATATATGTTAGCTTTCAATTGACGCCCATTTTAGCTTGCACAATCGAGTACAACTTTGTTATTTCATCTGTTTTTCAGAATACGAATTCTCAGTTTCGAAAATCGAGTTTTTTGATGAATGGCAGAAACACATTAATGTCAGTGAGTTTTAAGTTTTTTGAATAATATTAGTGATGGATATTCAAGTTAAAAGTATGTTCTTTTTATTTATAATTAATATATAAATATACTTAACCCCAGTTTTTTTATAATACCTCAATTTTAAAAAAATATGTAGTTTTTTGACGGTTTATTGTTTTCATTGGACCAGAAAGTACTTGTACCCTCATGTACCTGGGCTAGAAATTATATATGTCATAGCCATATATATTAGCTTTCAATTGATGCTCATTTTAGCTTGCACAGTCGAGTACAACTTTGTTATTTCGTCTGTTTTTCAGAATACGAATTCTCAGTTTCGAAAATCGAGTTTTTTGATGAATGGCAGAAACATCCGAAAGAGAACCGTAATAATAGACTATATGATTTTCTATTACTGAAAAATTATTTTGGAAATATTACGAATGAATCTGCGAGGGAAATTAAAATGAAAATTTCAAAAATATCAACAATTTTAGTACAAAAATGGCAATAGTCATTAGTTAAGTATTTTATGACTGTTGTTAATCTTTTTCTATTGGTTTTTTTAAGTATCTCAATTATACAAAATATTTATTATTAATTTTTGTTTTCTTGGAACCCGTGATCCTACCTTCCATTTTTTTATATATCTTGCACTTAAATTGTCATAAACCATCATAAGAAAGCCATACCAAGCAATCAAACCCAATAAATAATTTTGTCTAGCTAGCTTTTTCTATTGGAACTACTGTGGCGAACGTCGGTTTTTTGAGAATCTTGAACTAGTTGCAGATATTACAGCTTTAGATGTGAATTTAATTAAGAAGTTTGGCATTATTCTTCGAACATTGGCTTTTCAATTCGAAAAATGACCTTGATTAAGCATTCAAGGTCATGGTTAAGATCGGTTTTTGCGTAAAATTTTCTGCCCTTTCCGAATCTGGAATAAAAAATAGGGGTTACCATTTGAAAAAATTAAGTTGACCTTGATTTGACCTTCAAAACCACAGTCAAGGTCAAATTCAAGGTCATCATCGGTTAGTCGAGTACAATTAGTACAACTTTTGTATAAAACATTTTCCTCCAAAATGCATTCCTGAGGAGTTATTCAGGGGTTTCCATACTTTTGGACCACCCTGTATATATTTTGCACTTAAACTGTCATAAAACATCATCAGAAAGCCGTACCAAGCAAAAAAACCCAATAAATAATTTTGTCTAGCTAGCTTGTTCTATTCGAACCACTGTGCGCTGCTCCAGTGCGGATTGGTAGAGGGTTATGCGTTATTTGATAGTGAAGTCCATTGTTATTCTTGTGGTTGATTAAATATGTTTTTATTACTATTTAGAAGGAAACTTGTGCCTATTGTTGTCACAACTGTGAGTAAGTCAGTTATAAGCCCCTTTTTAATTGTGTAACATCAACTAATTACGGGTTTAAACAAAAATACGTTTTAAATTATCATATTAATAATTTAATATTACAAAAGCAGGATGGGCTATGAAGAATTGTTTGTCTGCCATTGAATTACTCTTTTATAATATGAATTTCTTTACAATTTAAGGTATGTTTTTTGTGTTTGTTTTCAACGTTCACAGTAATAAAGGTATAAATAGTCTTTATCAAGAAAATATTCAGCACTCAAGACGGGCTTGCTTAAAAAAACTATTCGGAAAATGAACCCATTTTGAAGGAATGTGTGATTATTTATATTTAACATAGAAAAACGTACAGTAACTGGTTTGCAGTTCAAGTGTCTGTATGGTAAAACACTGTGATACTTATAATATTTTATTAGCTAGGTACTCGTATTTTCAAAATCTTTTGTTGTTATCTTACAGGTGTATAGACGGTTTTTCACGGTTCGTATGATAAGTAAATAAATAACGCTTCACATTCATAGGCTCACAGTAGGATTCCCTGTGTCGTGGATACCATGGATAATACACAAGACAAGGACACTCACACCCAGACCGAGAACAGAAACTCAAAAGTCATCATTCAAATTTCCGCCTCGCTGGGAATCGAACCCAGGACCCTTGGCGCGGCGATCCGGCATGGTAACCATTGCGCCACACGGGTCGTCACCTTATATTTTGTAGGTTTTTTATTATAGTATATCTATTAAAATAAATACCTATATACTTGTGTGTCCGCTTGTCCAAGTAACGTTACAAGCATTGCGTTGAGTTCGTGTCCTCTAGCCCGCTCTTGGGAGAAAGTCTAAGGTCACAATAATTATATCAACGCCAAATATTGCTCAGAACGAAAGCCTTAACTCGCGTTTATGACCAACCTTATCCATTCCAATTTGGATTCGTGGCTTGGATTTCAAAATATGCATGGTGTGTGTACTGTGTATTGTAGACACATACATAGAGATCGTCTACATAATTTAAAAACTGGCCAAGTCGTGTCAGTCCACGCACAATGTAAGGTTCCGTAGTTCATCGACTATTAATCATTAACTACTGAAACTATTTATAGTTTTCATCCCCCAAAATAATCATCCTACGTCTTTAAAAAATTATTTTTAAAGATTTGTTAACATAATAAATATGAAATAATGGGCTGAGAGACATGACGAAACTATAAGGGTTCCGTTTTGACTGAGGAACTCTAAAAAATCACATGTGTTCGGAATTCAAATTCACACCTTTAAAATTGTTCGATTTTAAATCACTATAGTCTTAAAATAAAATAAAAAAAAACTATATTTTTATTTACACTAAACAGCTAAGAGCACTCGATTAATTCACCTTTCAGACAAAAAACTAGATCAAAATCGGTTCATCCGTTCGGGAGCTACGTTGCCATAGACAGACAGATACACAAATAATTCAAACTTATTCGCCTCTTTTTTCGTCGGGCGTTAAAAATAGCTGTACAAGTATAGTAATAAAACACTACTTTGTCTAAATTGAAGTATGTCATAGAGCAGACATCTCGAACAAAATGTGTGTCCCGCCCGGGAGGTTCGATTTTCAAAATTGAGCCCCGATTCTCCTTTCAAAATCGAACGAATCCATTGAAGATTGAAGCCACGTGGCGCCAATGCATTGGGACATACATGGTGTTCGCGGTGTCGGTTCTATACGCTAGTAATAATACTTCAACGTTTATCTATAATTTAATTGTGAAGCTAAACAGACGTCGTTCCAACTAATGACGTATTGTTTCTTTACGTCATTCAAACCATTAATGCATTAATAAACTGTAACAAGCGTCTGAACGACGTTAATAGGGTTTTCAGGATATGCTATAATTATGCCAATGATGTAATAACGAATAACGTAAACTTTACGTATGAATGCATGACATAATGTTACTTCAAAACACAACCACTTTCGATAATCTTTATATCCGTAACAGTGCTGTGCCTAGGCCATCAGAACAAGGCAAGCTCAGTTGTGTACAATCCAGGATTTCGGGATCTTTGGCCCGACACGACTCCATTCCATACCATTGAAGTATAATGTCATAGAACAGACATCTCGAACAAAATGTGTGTCCCGCCCGGGAGGTTCCATTTTCAAAATTGAACGAATCCTTTGAAGATTGAAGCCACGTAGCGCCAATGCATTAGGACATACATGGTGTTCGCGGTGTTGGTTCTAAATAGTAATAATACTTCAATGTTCTATGCGTATAATATTTACCAACAAATAATATGAGTGTTAACAGCTCGAAAGTAATATAATAGTAAATCAATGATAGTAAGCTGGGCTTTTCGGCTTAGATAGATAGCATACCTATTGAGAATAACCGATAGTAAACTAGAAATCTACCCACACTTCGCTCGAGGAAACATAACATGACCTTCTAACAGTCGTAAAATAGTAAATGATCTAGGAGTTGTTAGTAGTTCTCTGAGGCGTTTTATAAATCCATGTTTGCTTTCACTCCATTATCTTTTTAACAGACTTCAAAAAAAGGAGGAGGTTCTCAATTCGACTGTATTTTTTATGTTTGTTACCTCGGAACTTTCGACTAGGTGAACCGATTTTGATGATTCTTTTTTTAATCAAAAGCTGGTGCTTGTCGTGTGGTCCCACATAAATTTGAGCGAGATCTGACAATGGTATCCATGTCAAAAGCATATAAGTCTTAAATTTGCATTAAGTATGTGCGCGACAAATGGACGAATAACTCAATATCACGCCAACCGATTTCGATGATTCTTTTTTTATTGGATGTACTTCATTTGAAATCGGTTATTTTTTTGATAAAATTTTAGATTATCATTTATCACTCTAATTTTTTATGTAGATAAATAGCTGGCAAAAGAACAGATGAGCCACCTGATGGTAAGCGGTCTTCGTCCATGGACATCAGCTACACCATTAGTATCATTACAAGTTAGGAACAGACATACGGACAACGAAGCTATCTATAACCCCTCATTAACCGACTTCAAAAAAAGGAGGAGGTTCTCAATTCGACTGTATTTTTTTTTTTTTTTTTTTTATGTTTGTTACCTCAGAACTTTGGACTGGGTGAACCGATTTGGATGATTTTTGTTTTAATTGAAAGCTGGTGCTTGTCGTGTGGTCCCACATAAATTTGAACGAGATCTGACAATGGCATCCATGTGAAAAGTACAATGTACTTCATTTGAAGTCGGTTAATTTTTTGTTAAAATGTTAGATTATTTACATTCACGACTCGCGGCGCGGCGCGTCTCGTGGCTCGCGCGCGAGTCTAAATGGAGCAGGGTTCCGATTTTTCCTTAAGAAGTACCGACCCTAAAAACCGGATGATCTGCTTATCTGGCTGTCTCAATCTCTCTTTGCAAACGCAACCGGTAAAAATATTTCATAGTTGATTCAATAAGGACATTTCTCTTTAATTATTTATTATTAAAGAATAAGGAAATTTCTCTTTAATTATTTATTATTAAAGACAATGCCAGTAGATATTCTCCCTTTCGATTAATTTCATCCATAGCGTCATTATTGGTATCATGACTAAGCTAATAAAACAAAATAATAATGATGGAAAATTGTAAAAAAAATATTAATTTAGATGCATTAAAAATGTGACAAATTGTATTAAACGCCAATCGTCAGGAATTTCATTGTCTTCAATTATATAATTTATCAGATCTTTTTTAATTGAATTGAATTAGTAGTTAGTAATTACTAAAGTACCAATCTATAATTCTTGACAAAAATAACCGACTTTAAAATTAGTGACAATTCAAAAACTACTCGTCAGATCTCGCTCAAAAAATCGAATCGATAGGCTCAGTAAAAACTTATGAGGTAACACCATTGAAGTATAATGTCATAGAACAGACATCTCGAACAAAATGTGTGTCCCGCCGGGAGGTTCCATTTTCAAAATTGAGCCCCGGTTCTCCTTTCAAAATCGAACGAATCCATTGAAGATTGAAGCCACGTGCATTGCATGCATTGGGACATACATCGTGTTCGCGGTGTCGGTTCTTTACGCTAGTAATTACTTCAATGGGTAACACACAAAAAAATACAGTCTAATAATTGAGAACCTCCTCCTTTTTTGAAGTCGGTTAATAACGAAGGTACCACAGACTTCATATAATATAATATATTATCTACAAATCCCTTTAAACCGTGTCAGCTCAACGCATTCTGTATGCTACATCGACTTCATTTTTCAAACATTGTGGGACATTTTAATTAAGTTGTTAGCAATCGTACGCGGAGTTGTGCCTTTTAAGCATATAGAATGCAATCCGGAATTATTGACGCTAATAAGGTCCTTAGCAGGTTTTTTAAATTTCTACTTTAAGTATTAAGATCCGTTGGCAATACAGGCTGAGTTAATTTATGTTGCATCCTAATTATACAATTTAACTTGTAAATGTTAAATCTAGTTTAGTTGTTCATAATTTATTTTTGTGTTTTTATTTTTTGTTTACAGTTTTCAGCTTTTCATTTTTGGAGCTAAGTATGCATTTTATATTTAACTACTGTAGGTACTTATCTTTTTTTCAAATATAAAAAAAGTTGGTTAAAATTAAATGTGGGTTGAATACATTTTTAGTAATTATTATTGTTACTTTTTTAAAACAAAGTGTTATTTAATTTTATAAAAATTTATTTTAATGATTACTTAATTCCTTGAATATTTTTTTTCTGTTTGGGTTCGTTTAACAGCCTGTATTAATAATAAATAACTCCTTTACATTTTTACGCATCAACTACATCCCTAGAATTATCACGGTCATGTCCCTGTGGAAAATATTTACAAATTAAAATATTATTGAATTCACCAAATTCTTTACTTCTACAACCGTTACAGAGAGTAGATAGGTATATGTATAGAGGGCCATTAATGAGTTATAGCCATTAATGATCAAAAAGATAAAAAATAAAAAATAAATATTGTTTCAAAATGTCATTTCAAATTTGAAATAGAAAATGAAAGTTATTTTTAGAAGTTATACTTATGGTAATAGCACAGGTACCAGGATATCATAAGAAGATAGTAACATGTTAAAGAATTTTTAAAACTGTTCGTTTGGACATTTGAATTTCAAATCGGCTAGTGAGGATTGCCAGTTCCGCTGACTCATGCAAGAGCTTGTCAATGGTTTATTAAATAGTTTTAAATGTTTATTTGGAATGTAGATAATAACTAGACGGTTTAAAGATTTTTAAAATATTTAAAATAGTGTAGGTATACCTGTAATATAGTATTTATAATGTATAATCGAATACTTTACCAAAATGAATCGAAGATGTTATTTGCAAAAAAATATTTAACCAACATGTTTGAAAAAAAATGTATCTCCCCAGATCAATATTTTCTTTTATAAAAAGTAAAAATAAAAAACAAAGACTCACCTAACATCTTGCTCAAATCCGCGTTATGGAGATCAGGATTTTCATCAGCCAGTTTCTTCCGTTCCACCTTCGCCCAGACCATGAAGGCATTCATAGGTCTCCTTATCCTGGCCTCTTTCAATGCTTTGGCCTGCCCCATCTTCGTAGTAAACGGTGCTCGGGCATACTGCTGGGAGGAATAGTCTCTTGATGTGTCATAAGGACTTCTGTAGTCATACTGGGCTCTGTAGTCCAAGCCGTAGGGTAAGGTGGACCATACGACGAGCTCAGGGCTGGTCTGGTCTTGGGTGGAGTCGGTGCTGTTCTCCACTGCGCCTTGGACGTATTGTTCGTAGGTGCGATGATAGGTGGGGGGAGATTCGGCGATACCTGCTCCTCCTGAGTCCATCATGCTGGAAAAGAGAGAGATTGTTAATACGGTAATGGTAATCTTTGCGAGCTTCATTTGGGGATTTGTGTGAGGTTATAGATAGTTTCTTTTTACAACCATACAGACACATGACAATTATGCATTTATAATATGTATCTATAATTTTGTTCTTGTGTTTTGGTTATTACCATAGGTCGGAATAGGTGTGCAATTTTCGATGTTTTCTTAATATGGATATGCCAATAAATCTACTAGCCGGGGGATTTATATATTTGTAACTTAAGACATGCGCTAAAATCGAAATAAAAAAATCAACTAGTTAATCTTCAAAGCGAAAAATATATTTATTTAATTAGATTAGTTTAAATTGATTAGACTAATTAAACTTACTCGTATAAACTTACGTTCAATACAATTCCAGAGATTTTAACTTATCTTATCAGGTAAAAAAATAGCAAAACAGCATGGTAAATTTTAAACATAAATTTTGCAAGTAGGGATTTATCAATTCGCATAATAATTTTCTCTTACAAACAATGCACTTTTCGTGATGGATGATTCTTATTTTTTTCGTTTATTAGTATTTCGACAATAGTTTAGCAACGAAATAATAAATGATTTTTTCTCATAAAAATGTTTTCATCGTTTCAAGTTATAAATCGAAGAAAATCGCAATCCCTAAGTCATATCCATATTAATATAATGTTTGAATTCATTGACCCCAAATTGCACTACCTATTGGAACGAAGTTCCTTATCGCGCGTTGTGAAAGGGGGCTAGACGGAAAAATACGACACTTTTTTGATTCTTACGAATGACGACACTTTTTTTGAAGTGATTCAGAGAGTTTTACAGAGATGGCGCTACTAGCGTGATTCAACAATACTTAAATCGAAAGGAACTTCGTTCCATCCGGGTGTCCCTTGACACCTCTCATGTTTTTTATTAACCTATAGTTATTACTCATATATAGATTCATTTGGTTATTTAGATACAGTGCGATGGTTAAAGGAATAATAGCAATAATATTACTGTACTTTTATAAGGACCTGACGCTCAGTTGGTGATAACTCCACCGAGCTAAGGTCCCTGGTCCGAGGTTCGACGTACAGATAGGACAGTCAATTGCATGACAGATTTTGCTCGGATCTTGAATATTTTATTGTTTTACGGGGAATCCTACTAGACACGAAATAATGAATGTGTTAGTAGTTTTGAAAATAATTAAGCAATTACTTCGTGCGTCATAGAAACGTCATCCCAAAGTTCCCAAATACATGGTAGACGACAAAAAAGGAGACGGTAATAATGACTGTAGTGATAAAATATAAATCACATGATGACATGATTGATTTGTAGCACGAAGTCCCAAACACGATTTGGACTGTAGTGGTTCGATTGGTGCCAATAATAAACTAATCGCTTTCACTACACGTCCTACTCGGTCGGCGTCCGGACAGAGAGTGCTCGGCAAGTAGTGGTGGGCGATTATGAGATATACTAATGGAATCATTCGATTATGAAGATGTCTCGAGATATCTCGATTATGACCGTTAGTAATTAGATTACTAATCGGTATCGCTACTAATTCGCTGTACACTACATGGACATTCGTAAATATTTTATACTATAATTACTAAATTAATAATCATATCCGGTTTTTACTATAATTACTAATATACTAGTGAAGACATTCACTCTAGATGAAGTGGGTTAATTACGTCATATTGTTATCAATGCAGCTATCATTATCAGGCAGTTCGAGAGTGGCAACGTCCTTTGCGAAGATACACTTGTTTTACTACTGTTGTGAATTGTACGATTATACCTCAGACAATTCATAAAGCTATAATCCAAACACACAAGCGCTTAAGCTAAGGCTAAAAAAACTTAAGCCATGTGAACTATGTGTGTATTTTTATACAAGGTTCCGAGTGTATTAAGATTGAATTGGACAATGTTGCGTAGTAAGTAGTATGTTGGTAAACGAAGTTCCGTCTGTAAGGTATATTTACATAGTAAACTAAGTATATCTAATTAACTATAATATAACTAAATATAGCGTCAGCCCTTATTTTATTAAAATTGTATAAAGTTGTTCACAAGCTGTTTATTTCTTTATGCCTTATGCCTTTAATATCCCTACTATCTTAATATATATAAATTACGTGTCACGTTGTTTGTCCGCAATGGACTCCTAAACTACTTAACCGATTTTAATCAAATTTGCACACCGTGTGCAGTTTGATCCAACTTGAACGATAGCATAGCTTACGTCTCAATTTATAGTCGCAATATTTTATTGCAAATTGTTTCCGCGTGCGAAGCTGCGGGCAACAGCTAGTAGTATTATAGAATACTGATTTTGAAATAATATTGCAAATTGAGTCATTATTCTTAAAAGCGTAGTGTGCAATTATATTATTAGTGATAGCAACAGCTACATTAGCAACTTCTTTGTCCTAAGTACTTTTTTCTTAACAATAATCCCAAAAAGCCCAAAGAAATTTATAACTAGTACCAGGCTCACATAAAATCGACATTAGCATTAAAAGCTTTTTTGTAAAAATATTCCCGAAGAGTCTAACGAAGTTTGCTATAATAGTACCAGGCTCACATGAAATCACGACAGCTTTCTTGGACGCTCTATCAAAACATAGTAGATTCCAGTGGCGATGTTCCTTGAATCAGTTGTTTGTTGTGGCCTCCTCGTACCTTGCTGTTGACGATCGCTCACAATGCCGTGTTTTGCCCACTACGTAAACTATGAGATATTTTTCCTCACCGCGAGAACTGTGAGCGTGTTTTTGTTTGAATTTGTTGTAGAAATGTCACGGTTATTGTCGTTGTACATGCGATTCATGAGATTCTTACGGTTTAAGAGATTTCATCCATAGTCAAGACCTAGTCAACTTCTACTCGCGATAAAAAAAATAATCATCAAAATCGGTTCACCCAGCCGAAAGTTCTGAGGTAACAAACATAAAAAAATACAGTCGAATTGAGAACCTCCTCATTTTTTGAAGTCTGTTAAAAAGAGACCCAAGGCGACAACAGGGCAAAATAGTGGCAAGTCCCTTTCTCGAGAAGAAGATACAGCCCTCAAAATCATTTGTATGATTCTAAAAAACAACATTCATTCACAAAATAATGCTTCCCCATAACCACATTTGTCTTATAAAAATGTAATTTTAACGTGTTTTCCTGAACACATACATTCTTTGTAAAGTAACACTCAGTCATACCGATAAAACCAAATTTGTTTGATAAAAATTAAATGTGGGTAGTTATGTTTTACACTTACGGACATAAAAATCGGTCTTTCATCCCATAAACTCATATAAATCAAGTCATTTGATTACATGCTGCGATACTAGATATAATTGTGTATGTGTAAGTGCAATGTGCACTACTGATACGTTATCAGATAAGCGATCACTCTGTTATCGCGGATGCAACCGACCGAGTCACTCCAACGCGAATACTTTCAGACAAATAGACCGAACTATATCGTATTATTTCGAAAAGTTTTATATTGGGCGTAGATAAAAAGGGCTTAATCTGTATTGCTTTTTGTGCTGAGTCTGTTGGCAATTAAGTAACCAAGTTTCAGCATTACGCGATAAAATTGAGAGAACAAACTTTTATGAGCGCTCTCGTACGTTGTAACGAATGTTTAACGTCGTAAGGAGAGGGTGATCTTTAGGATGATTTAACATAAGGGCACTGCCCGCGGCTTTTCCCGTGTTTTCCGGGATAATAAGTGCCCTATATATTATTCCAGATCATGGTCTATCTGTATGTCAAATTTCATGAAAATTCGTTCAGTAGTTTTTACGTGAACGAGTAACAAACATATACAACCTATCAAACTTTCACATTTATAACATTAGTAGGATTCTTAAGAGTGTTTACGAGTAAGTTTCGTACTCGTTCTTACCCATATAAAAATAACAATCTACCTGAAAAGCATGATTCTGGAACATACAAGCTTAAAAGTGTAAAAAAGTATATTTATAAAGATAACGTGTAATTCGATGCTTATTTTGCATAATACGGACATATCAGCCAATGCAGATCTATTTAATTTTGCTAGCTACATTTATCAGTATTAGGTACAGAAAAGGCTTTGTCGCTTATAAAAGTTTCAACGCAAAACTTCTTGTTTATTTCTTTATTTATAGAGCAAAAGGTGGACTGTATGCTTACAAGTCGACCTTTTAACCAGAAAACAGCTAAAGATGCTTAATTATGTTACCATGACGTAACATAAGTCATAACCCTGAAGTTTTCAAACAAATCTCAAAAGAACAATTAATGAATCACACAAGATTCTGCTTCCCCGTTTCTTCGGAAGTTGGTTGAAGAATCATCGAAATCATTGTTAGGAGAAGAATCGCCGCTTCATTTGCACTTCTCTTAGTAGTTCAGAGCGCTGACGTATGAAGTTTGGTCAACAAAGGCTATTGTCTTGTTTGATATTTGAAAATAATTACTCTTCCCAACTGAAGGAAATTTTTAAGATCGCGGCGTCAGGCTATTGCCATCTATGAGTCATGGGGATACGACTCAATTAAAACTTTATGCCATATTAGCGCTCTACCCGTGGCGTTTCACATGTTTTCCGGGATTATCATTAACCTATATATACGTATTATTCTGTCAGTGTGCTAAATATCCACATCCTCACAAACTCTTAATTTCAAGAAACATGCAACTACCCAAATATCTTCACAACCTTTTACATTTATAATATTTATTTATTTCTTTCTTTTTCTTCTCTCTTTCTTGGCCGGCAACGCATCAGTGATGCCTTTGGTGTTGCTGATGTTCATGGGCGGCGATAGCCACTTACCATCAGCTCGTTTGCCGGCTATTTCCATAAAAAAAAATTGAAAATAGAAGAAGTGGAATAGTAGAACTAGATATCCTCCTATTTTATCGCTTTAGATAGGGCTAGGGTGGATCAGAATGCCAAAAAGGGGAAAGCCTAATTAATGCCCTTTTATAGACTAAGAGAGGCTGATGTATGATACTTTAAATCTCTTACAATAGGCAAATAATTACCTAATAATATATTTCAGTATTGACATAAAAGTAATCAACATACGTATCAAATAAAGAATTTATTCACAATAGTCTGGTTTGTTTTCACTGTTATTAGACATTTGTTTGGATAGATGGAATGCGAGTTTTCTAACGCAGTGATTGTACTGAACGCTGTTTTATTTATGTTTGTGAGAATAACGAGAAAAACAATGAAATAATCGACCCGTATTTATTGTTTCTGAGTTATAATAACAGTGATGGAATTTCTAGATCCTGGCTGCAACTAATCTATTCAGCATAACTTATAAACATGATGTAATAGTAGTTGATTAGGTAATGAAAAATCCTCAAGTAATTTACAAAAATGTGTTTTTATGGCTATGGTATCTATAAAATATCTTTAGTCAGAATAACAATAATGATATGGTCACACACGTACTTAGACATCTGCACTAAAGTTCTCTGACACTATTGATTTTACGGACATTCACATCAATGATCAGGATTTACCATAACATAAATATCAAAAAGAATGAACCCTTGACTCTGCAGCAGGTTCATGCTGCTTAATGAACAGTCTTGCAAGCATGGTCCGTCCGTCTGTCCGTCTGTCTGTCCGAAGCAAAGACCCGCGACACTTAGTGCTAGAAAGCTGTAATGTGGCATGGATATACATATTTATTAAAACTCCAGAACCGTAGAAAAATAAAAATATTCTTTTTCAGGGTAGGTGCCTCCCCTACATGTAACGTGAGGATGAATTTTTTATTAGTCGCGTACCCTATAGTGTGGGGTATCGTTCAAAAGATCTTCCAAAAATATTATGGGTCTCCTTAGACCACTTTTGGAATTAGGAGCCCGTTTGCGAAATATTTGGCTTTAAAGTGCTAACTTAGCTTAGAGTCAAGTGTCCCCCCCTGCTGGCTAAACGGTTGGAGTTGGACAAGTGAAAAAATTCTCAAAAATAGTTTAAATGATGAATTTACAAGGAAAACTATCACGGCTAAGTTAGCATAAGTAGGTAATGAGTAATAGTCGATAAACTTACTACTTCGAAACCTTACATTGCGCGTGGCCTGACACGCACTTGCCCGGTTTTGTTACTCTTTCAAGCAAAAATTACTGAACGGGGTAATAAGCTATCTCTCATATGGATGGTTATGAATCCTTATGTATGGTTAGGGTATAATCGTTAAATAACAAACCCAGTTAGTTGGTATAAGTAACAATTTCATTACGTCATCTCGAAGATGGTAACTCTGTAGATCAAGTTAAATGAAAATAAATTTACTTTTTAATTGATCCAAGTATTTATGTGACTTGACGACCATAAGTCCTGTATCTTACGAGACGGCTCTTGAGATATTGTCATCTTGAAATCTTGTGAGGTCGTGACGACTGTTCGGACGTCACTAGAGGGCATTGATTACGTTATTGAATAATATTTTTAAAAGAAAATAATTTTGAACTTGTTTGGATGAAGAATAATTTGGAACATCATTGCGTGATTCTTATTGAGTTAAAATTCATGTTGAGTTCTCACAGAGTCATAGTACTTGAATGTCATATTTAATTAAAGTAAAAAAAAACAACTTTTGATAGCTGGATCTCGTATGACAAAAACTGTTTTGCTATGACCAAAATGAAAATGAAAAAAATTATAGGTAAGTTAAATAAAAATATCATAATATTTTATTTCTGTATACATTTAATCTTCATCAAACGAAAAGGAAGTAAACAGATTTTGTCATTATTAATGATTTAAATATTTTATGAATAATATATAAAAATATAATTCAATATAAAAATGTTGGTTTGTTAGATTTTTGTATAGGTACACCAGCCATCGGGCAAACTTTTTTATTTCTAAATAAGCGCACCAGATTTATCTAACCTAATTACGTCGCAATATGATTGATCAATGCTTAAGCTTATAGATAAAGTAATGGCATTTAAGAGGATAAAGATTTAATTAAAGCAATACTAAGTACCTAGTTGAATACCGAATTATGCTTGATGTTCAAAGTTATGGCAACATTCGTCTAGCACGCATTTTTTATGGAAATAGCCGGCAAACGAGCTGACGATCCACCTGATGGTAAGTGGCTATCGTCGCCCATGGACATCAGCAACACCAAAGGTATCACTGATGCATTACCGGCCAAGAAAGAGAGAAGAAAAAGAAAGAGAATAAAATCACAGAAACTATGTAGAACAACACAGCGAAAGCTAGGAAAATATGTTGTCTGTATGACATTATGTTGATACGAAAATCGAATGATACCTTCATTAATTCTGTGAAGCCTGCCTGGATAGATATAGCTACCATCCTGATGCTAAATTCAACCTTGAAACGTCTCGTCGTCTTCCAGCTGATGGTTCGGAGCCAGTTCTTTATTTCTTAAGCTCGCTATACACAGTCAAGTGTACTTGTCAAGTTTGCAGTATGACTAGATGCAGCATCCGGTTTGCATGAGATAGCTATATGTGCAGATAGCCGTACCGTGGCTATACACCGTCAAGTTTACTGGAGGCCGCGTCAAGTCCGCTGCAAAGACAAGTATGTACTTGATCGTGTATGGCCAGCATTAATCCCTCTTCTTTCTTAGCAGGCAATGGATCGATGATTTTTTGCGTGTGTTTTTGTCTATAGGCAACGGTCGCCACTTACAATAACCTTATTGGTTCTTCAACTCATGTCAAAATTTTGTATGATTTTTTTCCGAAAATTGTTGCAAAATTTTCGCAATAACCCAAGAAACGTTTCTGTTTTTTCTCTAAATGGGGTATCCCTTTAAGCTGAAAGTTTTATCAATTCTTGTACAGCGGTATTTTTAACCGACTTCAAAAAAGGAGGAGGTTCTCAATTTGTGTTTTTTTTATGTTTGTTACCTCAGAACTTTCGACTGGGTGAACCGATTTTGATGATTCTTTTTTTAATCAAAAGCTGGTGCTTGTCGTGTGGTCCCATTAAAATTTGAGCTAGATTTGACAATGACATCCATGTCAAAAGCATATAAGTCTTAAATTTGCATTAAGTATGTGCGCAATAAATGGACGAATAACTCAATATCGCGCCAACCGATTTCGATGATTCTTTTTTTTGGATGTACTTCATTTGAAGTCGGTTCTTTTTTTGTTACATTTTTTTACAAAATAGAGACATTATTACATGCATGTACTCGAATAAACATTACCATTAGTTTCATTAATCTACGAGTATGTAGCTCGCATACAGCGAAACGAGGTTGGCAAAAAGCAACACCTCGACCATAACTTCACACTTTGCTTGAAAAAGTTCCAGAAACAGTGTGTTAAGAAGAAAGAATCGGGTGAAATCGCAGAACAATGGCACTTCGTTCCCACCACAGTGGCGCCTCTGGCGACGTTCGTGGAAACTGCGGTGTCAGATACGGCGCCAACCGCTTTCCTTTAAATTTGGAATCGCTCTCGCTTCATGTTTCTGGCTTGGTGGTCTTGCAATAGGATAGCTCGTGTCATTTGACGTAGGACACTTGCTGTTAATATTTCTAGAGACCTCCAGTCGAAATTCAACCGTAATTCAATTTGTCAAGGGATTACTTCAGATTGATACTGTTTTTTATTTTATTTCCGTATATAAATTTATCTGTAACTATATCATAAACAAAGTCTAGCTTTCTGCAGTTTTACTGTTAGTTATCTTCGAGTATCTTTACCAAATCTTCATCAATGACATACTAAAACCTTCCCTGAAAAATATGCATCTAAATAACGAAAACTTCATCGGACCAGTCATTTTTGAGAAAATAGTGGACATCTCCATAGAAATAAAAAAAAAACAGAATTTGAAAAATTTACATTTTGTTAATAATAATTCGAGTACAACATAATTATTATGTCATCGTGACCCTAGCGTAGGTGACCCCAAAGTATAATATTTGTTTGAATTTTGGATTTCGTAGTAGAATTACAAGACTTCGTTGTATTACTGGTATCGTGTCAATAGGGATGTTGACTAATTTTAGGATTCAATTTTATTTTATAGATAGAACCTCAATATTCACGAAAAAAATATTATAAAAATAATAATCTTCAATTTAAAAACAAAAATTGATAAATAAAAATCATTATCAAATTTCCCACCAAAAACGTCACATGACGTCACTAAACGATATTCAATACTATCTGTCTGCTAAGTTTGTTGAATTTCCATATAAAATTGTTCCAATGACGTCATATTCTCAAAATGGCGTTTGAGGTCACGTGACAGTGAGTACAATTTTTAACATTTTAAATTAATGATATTTAATTTATTGTGATTGATTTCAATAAAAGAATCATATTTTACGCCTTTAAATGTTACCACTAATATTTTAGACATAAATTTATATTAATTTATAATTAGTGTCAACATCCCTATTCGTTTGTTTTTATGCGGACGCGCACGCTTGGATATCTTCATAGCATCTAGTGAGTGAGTGAGTGACCATTTTATAGGGGTAAAATAACTATCTGTCGAATAGTTAAGTGAGTGAACTTAGCCAAAAATAATCTAAAATTTTAACAAAAAAACCGTCTTCAAATGAAGTACATCCTTTCCAATAACAATAAAAAGAATCATCGAAATCGGCTGGCGTGATATTAAGTTATTCGTCCATTTGTCACGCACATACTGAATGAAAATTTAAGACATATTGTTTTCTCATGGATGCCATTATCATATTTCGATAAACTTTAAGTGGGACCACACGACAAGCACCAGCTTTCGATTAAAAAAAGAATAATCAAAATCGGTTCACCCAGTCCAAAGTTCTGAGGTAACAAACATAAAAAAAATACAGACGAATTGAGAACCTCCTCCTTTTTTTGAAGTCGGTTAAAAAAATGCAGCGTTTAGAAAAGGCACAGTAACGTTAATTTGCACATAATTTTGCCAAGTTACAACGACGTAATATCAACTCGAAACTAAGTCGAGTCTGCCTTAAGATCTAGAAGTGCTAGTATGTAAATATCCTCAAGTAGTGTTAACACAGTTGCCAAGTCCAGCCTATCACCGCGGTGTCGATTACTAGCTATATAGCAGAAGTGATAACCGTTTCGCCTTACACTGTTTCCTGATATCGTTATATTCTCGAGACCCGACACCCGATGGAGCAGATTTTTAGAATTCCACGTACACGCCGCTATTTTGATGCGAGTGATGAAGTGAGTGAAGTCTGGTATAACCAAAGATATTATATGTACTCGTACAAAAAGAAATAAAAAAATAAAAAAGAGGTAGATATTCTTTCAGCCAAAGCTTTTATATCGTAATTTCATTCAAACATGGAACATAATAAATAATGCGTTGAATTCTGGGTAAAATATATATTACAACACATAATTTAATAAAAGTCTTAATTCTTTTAATAATATATTTTAATTTACAATTATCTATACTTCTATACTAATAGTATAAAGAGGAAAGATTTGATTGTTTGTTTGCATTGAATAGGCTCCGAAACTACCGAACCAATTTGAAAAATTCTTTCACTGTTGGGAAGCTACTCTACCCCCGGGTGAAATTGGCTATAGTATTTTTTTTTACTATTTTTCCCAAAGCGAAGCCAGGGCGATTTCCTAGTAATTAATATAATTATTATAATGATAGACAATTATGATTAAAAAACTGAACCTCGTGATGTATGAACATTATGAACACAACATAATAATATTATTATCTTAGTAAAATCTTTGGGTATAACTCAGACTAAGCGGGACTAGGGTATTGATTGATTGGTTTTACTGAAACTTGGCGACATTTTTATGCTGTGTATTTTGATCATACTCGTATGTTTTTGCATTACTGGCTATTTCCATTAAATAAAGTTAATAGTTTGCTGAACTTGCAGTAATGTTACAGATATTTAAATAAATTTATTTATGTTTATTTGTTTCACATATTCGTATTAACATGATAGAGATTAAATTTAATAATATAGTGCTCTTATTATTCTTGTATTGTCTGATCTGTGATTTACTCGGCCACAGAGAAGGGTGACAAGCGTCGGGCATTCATGGAGACAGTTCATATTTATAAAAAAGTTTCATATTTGTAGTTTTGTGTTGTTGCCACTGTTTTCGGCCCGTGTGGCATAATGGTTACCATGCCCAACCGCCATGTCAAGGGTCCTGGGTTCGATTCCAAGTGAGAAGTAAATTCGAATGATGAGTTTGAACTTATTCAACAAGTGTAATTGTCCATGGCAGCCACGACACAGAGAATCGAAGTGTGTTTATAGCGTTATCTATACTAATATTATAAAGAGGAAAGATTTGATTGTTTGTTTGCATTAAATAGGCTCCGAAACTACTGAACCGATTTGAAAAATTCTTTCACTGTTGGGAAGCTACACTATCGCCGCATAACATAGGCTATCAATATTATCAAAAAAAATTAGGGACACTTAATAAAACTCCAATAATGTAACCTAAGGTGTAAAAAATAAAGAAAACCGAAGCAAAGCGAGGACGGTTACTTGTATTATATAATTAGTTAGAGTTTTCTTTATTATGATGAAGTATAATGATAATGACTGTAACTATCCGGTGTTTAGTATGAAAGCTGGCGACCCTCGTGGTGGATACAATCAGTGCGCGGGGCCGGCCCGGCAGCTATTGACAAATCGTTATTGATACTTCGTGATATATCGCCGCATCAGGCAACTGGCTAAAGTTGTTTACATACTCGGCGTTTTAATTTATTTATGTTATTTCTTTTAAAACACTTGCGTGCGCGTCTTGCTTGAGTCTTGCCAAACCTCTCGTCGTGTTCTGGCTGCCTATGGTGTCGTTGATGTCCATGGGCGACGATAGTAACTCACCATCATGTAGATCGCCAGTTCGTTTGTCGGCTATTTCCATAAAAAGAGAAGTGGCAAGAGTACCGTAAGGAATAGTATAAAATTCATATTCGTAAGGTTAATTTCCTTTCGTCAGCCAAGGCGGCACAATAGCAAACCTTTTTTTAAACCGGCCACTCTTTTAAGAGCCATTTCGCAAAACTCGGTTGATAAACTATAGGTATTTGAAGCGGCTCCTAGACGTGATATTGCCTCGCCCGGCTCGCGTCGCGCTTGACCTCAGTTCTGTGCGAGTAATCTCCTTGATACTTTCAATCGTAAAAATTTTAAAATTATGAACATATAATTTTAATTATACACTTTGTGACCACATACATGTATCTGGTTTGTGACAATATAAGTTTATATAACAATTAAAAGTACAATGTAGTAGTACCATTATCGGTAACTTATTTACATAATACATTTTAGGTACCTACTTAGGTACATCACAATAAAGATGTCCAATAGATGCATATTGCAATAAAAAGTCAATGCATATTGCAAAAATCAATATTTTGGCAAATCAACGTGAAAAATTAAAAATCACGTTTTTTCAAGGTGATCTATAAAATGCAATATGCGTCCATTTTGCCTGCGATATTCGCAGCGCGTCGAAATACATAGGTATACCTAAATTCAAATCAATCGGAGGGTATAGAACCGGGAAATCCCGGAACCGAAAATCCCGGGATTTACAAAGGAATACGGTACTTTTCAAAAGAACCGGGAAATAAAGGAAAAGAACCGGGAAACAAAATAAAAGACCAGGAAATAAAATAAAAGAACCGGGAAACAAAATAAAAGAACCGGGATTTTCTGAACTTTTGGGAAATAAAAATATGTCGCGTCGTGATACAAAAGATAACGTAAAAATAAAGGTAATTTATACAATCCATACACAAAAATGATTACAGCTTTAAAAAGAAGATATTCAGAACGTCGGCTACATGAAGCAGCTATACTAATATAATATTATTTACACAACCCAGATTGATATTTTTCTAATATAAATGAAGATGATTTAACTCTTTTTTCTCGTCCAAGCAGTGCTGAATTGTGCAATACAATTGTGTTGCTTTCATACAATTAATACGAAACTTATGTTTGCATGTAAGGTATAATAGTATGATGGTTACTCAATCACGGCAAACGACTATGCGGATTTGGGTAGAAAACAGTTTTTCCCTATTTAATGCTCCTGAGAGATAAAATAGGAGACGCGATACTAACTATTTTCACGCGGGGAAAGCCGTGGTAAAATAATCCCGAAAGAACTGAAAATCCCGGGAATCCCGGTTCCAGCATAGGCGAGTACCGAAAATCCCGGTAATTTAAAACAGGACCGGTTTTCGATACCCTAATCATTACCGTGATACAAAAGATAACGTAAAAATAAAGGTAAATACAATCCATACACAAAAATGATTACAGCTTTAAAAAGAAGATATTCAGAACACTATTCACAGTGGTCTTTGAATGTTAAAAACGAATTCTTTATTGTTTTCTGTTGGTTTACAAAACAAAATATTGACAATAGTCTAGTATAATAAATTATGAGAAACGAAATTCGCACTTTTCTCCCAAACCACTTGCTCTACAAGAAAAATGTATGGCACATAAAATGTCAATTTTTTTATGGGCTACAACTTTTATTCAATCCTTTCGGAAATCGTCTAGGACGCACCGTTTAGGAGATATAAGGAGTTTTCGGAAAATTTGGGAGGGGGGGGGTTAAGGTTGGGCCCAATAAGATTGGGTAATGTTGCAAGTATGAGTTCCACAGGGTGGCTGGAAATTCAGTCGGAAATCGTCTAGGACGTACCGTTTAGGAGATATATGGTATTTTAGGAAAATTTGGGGGGGGGGGGTTAAAGTGGGTTCAGTAAGATTTAGCAATAAGGTTTGGGGGTTTACTAAAGGGGGTCGAAATTTCCGTCTAAACTTGTCTAGGACGCACCGTCTCCGAGATATCCGGGATTTCCGGTTTTCCAAAAATCTATATCCCGATGAAATCTATATACCTGATGAGTGCGGTATTTGCCCGGATGCCTCCCAGATTATCCCGACGCAAAATTCCACTTTTGGGTGAAGAACTGAGGGGGGGGGGTATAGGGGGAGGCGAGGGGTTGTGAAGGGAAAAAATTAGAGGGTGAAGAGAGAAGGTAAAGGGTGTTGTGTATTTGAGATACGTGAGTTTTGGGGAGTTGACGGAACTTGGGTGCACGAGAGTTTCCAAACAACGAATGTATTATCTTTGACTAATAATAAGTGACTATAGCTGACTAATGTCTGAGTTTCTATCATTCCAACATTTTGGCTTAGCAATAGGGTCCCGTTGACACCGTTTGGGTACGGAACCCTATAAAGTACAGATTGATCTAAAAGTTGTATAAATAAAGGGTATGTTTAGACAAGTTATAATTTTTTTTTTCTATGTAAATATGTAATTTACACATATAACAAAAAACCTAAATACTGTAAACAGTAACTAATGTCTAAAAACGGACAATGTTTTATTTCAAATTACAGCAGTGACTTCCAACCCAATAGGGGTTGAATTTCCAAAAATCCGATAGCCTAAAGCCTTCTTCGATAAATGAACTATCCAATACAAAAATAATTTTTCAATTCAAACCAGTAGTTCCTAAGATTAGCGCGTTCAATCAAACAAACAAACAAACTTTTCAGCTTTATAATATTACAATAGTAATAGTATAGATTAGCATAGATATAGTTATATTTTGTACATATGTATGTTCGTGATTTTCTCCGTTACTACTTACACTACATAAATTGGAAAGAAATAGTTACTTAATTTCTATTGTTTTCTTCAAACCAAAGATGTTTAAAGCAGAATATTACGCAAACGGACCCCTGAATTGAAAAATGGTCTTTTGAAACCTATAATATTTTTGAAAGACCTTTTCAACGATACCCCACATTAAGGGGTAGACGAAGAAAAAATCATACGGAACGGACAGACGGACGGACGGCCGGACGGGCTAGCCGGCCGGTTGAAATAACGAACGGACTAGACATGATTCCGATTTGACTACAAAACCCTGAAAATTATAGAAAACTAAAAATAATACAATTGACTGTAACTAAAAATTCTCACATGATCAAGACTGTTCAATGGCAATATAATTACGTTACTTTTACGAAATCTATTCCTTAGATGGCTAAAGCAAAAATTGACATAGGTCCTACCTCCAAGAGGGCTCGAGCCTAACTGATTTGATTCGCACCAGTTTGTTTATTTATATGGTAAAGTAAATTCGTTGTAATTAATTATTTTTTGCAGTAAGATAAAAAAAAAATTACGTGTCATATTCGACAAAGACCATATTTTATTACTACATAAATTTTTGATGGGAAATACGCTTTATTGAATACAAAAATCGATGGTAAAGTCATGGCATAAACCATGAAAATTGGTAATGTTATTGAATTAATTTGGAAACGAATATGATAGTAATCGTATATCTCTTGTAATAAATGCAAAATATAATATATGAGTGTTCTCTAGACATTTTTTTTTACTCAATTTAACAAGATTTAATAAAGAAAATCAGTGTATGAAATTGACTCTGTCGTCCTTTTGCTGAAAAATAGTTATGCTAGATTGACAGTTACGCAAAAACTAATTAATATTTTCGAATATTAGATTATCAATATCAATTATAATAGATTGATCTATTTTATGTGTTCATTTGCCAGCATTAATATCTTTCTTATGATACTAATTTTTGACGTCAAATTCTTCATTCCGCGCGACTAACCGCGAAATGGCTCTTAACCATAACCAAACTGTTCTTTCTGCATATTAACATACCTCTCTATAACATAACTTTCTCCATTACTAAACGCATTGTTTGCCTAATGGCGTATGCAAACATAGCGTTTTTAATGTGCAATCTGATCAAAATTATGCAGTTCATTCCATTTCATTGGCGGCACGTCGCGTCAACATTAGTGAACTTTTTGAAATGAAACTTCTATACAGACGGGGTACCTATTGGGATTTTTCTGTCACTAAAATCGTTACGGCCGCGTGGAGGGGGTAGACGATATATCGTGTGGAAATATTTGAAATAAATATTAAATATAAATACGTTGTCATTTGTTTTAAATATGTAAAATATTTTTTTTTAATATTTATTTTTTATTTTTTGGAATGTTCTTTCTTGAAAAATTTTTATTGAATTCCACTTGTCCGTTGAAATTTTAATTCTACTATATGTCCGCTGGGAAATTTCTTTTTTTATTTTTTTTAATGTCTGGCATCTCTATTAGGTAACCATAATCACACTCTCCTCTCTTCATACCGCTCTATTAACTATAAAAACTACATTTATTATTACATATGTCTTCTAAGCTATAACATGCTTCTCCATTACTAAACGCTTGGTTTGCCTAATGGCATATACAAACGTAGCGTTTTTAACGCCCAATGTGATTAGACAAGTAGAGTGACATTAGTCACGGAGCTAGTTAATGAATGCCAACTGGCTGATGGATAGATTACATTTGGTTACGGAGGTAAAGAGTAATTAAATACAGGTTTGACTTGAGATCCACTTCTTTCTTACCTATGACACCATGCCTTCTTTCTTGTCCGGCAACGCCTCGGTGATACCTTTTGAGTTACTGATCAATGATATTTAAAAAGTATAGATACGTTATGCCCTTACAAATCAACCAAAAAATCTGTTCCGAAAAGAGCTACAACACACGTTTATCTTTTGTTTCACTACACCAATCACACTACAATAATACACGAAGACATTTTAACGTTGTATGTCAAATCTCAAGCACTTCTGACAACAAAAGCGTGCATATCGTCGTGTGTTGACAGAGCGACTACGAGCAGACGAGGTCAATTGACTGCTCTTAATATCTTCATCTTCGGCGCGCTAGTGACATATCTACCTCTTTTTTACTTATAATATCATTGTTACTGATGTCATGGGTGACAAAAACCACTCACCATCCAGATGACTCGACTTCGGGTTTATCAGCTTTTCACATTAAAACACTGGATTATTGCCTAGTCTTCTTGTAAATTGAACCCTTGAACCTCCTATCCCTCTCCCTTGGATCTGTCAACCAAGCTATTAGATAGACGAAGTCACAGCAAGACTACCTATCCTTATCCAAAGACCAATATAAAGTTATCTATATCTAGAGTTACACCATTGGTATGAAATCCTGTCAACGACTCATAATGTGACAACGAACAATGATAGATCGAATGATTTCTCTTTACTTGCTGTCTGTCCATACTTCATACCTGCAACGGACGATAAAGACACGACAAAATATCGGGCGAGTGAAAACTATGCAACTTTTAACGAAGCTGTTGCAAGTGTGAACAGACAATATGGGTGACATGAAGAAACTAATTTTAGGAAATTTACTTTTAAATTTCACTCGTTATTTGCCGTTAATATTGATTAATATACAAAAGCTAAAATGAAAAGTATTAAGCAGTTAAAATCTTCCAAAGAAAAATAAAGGTTCTTTATGGTCTGCATAGACCATATTATTATTGTCACGTGGTCTTCAGGTACCGTTGCTAGTAAGTTGTAAGCGTACCTACTATTACAACGTGTTCCTGAGGTTATGCAGTAACTTGGGCCTCTTTCACATTGTACAACCAAATTAAATGGAATTACAAATAACTTAAAAACTAAGGTTCATAAGACTACTACTAGTTCCCTTATAAGATCTGTTCAGTAAAAGCTATAGAATCAATTTTTTAAACGCTTCACACTCATAGCCCCACACTAGGATTCCCTGTGTCGTGGGTGCCATGGACAACACACAAGACAAGGACATTCACACCCAGACCAAGAACAGAAATTCAAACTCATCATTCAAATTTCCGCCTCGCTGGGAATCAAACCCAGGACCCTTGGCGCGGCGATCCGGCATGGTAACCATTGCGCCACACGGGTCGTCAAAATAATAATAAAATATAGAATCAATTGGCAAAGTTCCTGCACATCCTCAGGAGCACGTTGAATATTATGACAGGGGCAAAAGTACGCCGAGACAAGTCAAAATCAGCTGAGAATCAAATTACTAATATTTTCTAGCTTAATGTAAGAAATATTATCATAATATAGAAGGCATTAAGTGCCTCATTATATTTCCAAGAATGTCATCAAAATAAGTCTTAATTAATTAATTATTTTTGAAAGTCAAATGTTAATTTAATTAAATGCAAATACAAGAAGTACTTACATAAGTCGCATATATTGCGCTTATAGGTTTTTGTAATATTCTAATTAACCCTTCTCTGTATAAAACCGTGAGAATTCTTTAAAATTGTATTGTATTCGTAATTATTGCAAATAAAAATAACGTTATATAAACCATTAATTTGACTTTAGCGAGGGCATGCAACACCGTCGTATAAAAAAATTTAAATAACAAAAAAATTGGAAAATATTTAATGTGATAACTACCTAACTGGTAATTAATTGTATAATTTATATATCTTTAAATTATATTTGTGTCGTAAACTACTAAATAAACGTAAGGTAATTGGTAATATTAAACAATAATCCTCGTAATTTTTTTGTCATTTTTTGTTTGTTTTGCTGTCTGTATCTACCAACTACAATACATAAGATTTTTAGTGGCTTTAGACAAATGTTTGGAAAATCATTAGAAATCAATTCAACATTCAATTGCATTTATTGTATACATATATATGCCAAGGGCCAAGGGTCCTGGGTTCGATTCCCAGCGAGGCGGAAATTTGAATGATGAGTTTGAGTTTCTGTTCTCGGTCTGGGTGTGAATGTCCTTGTCTTGTGTGTTGTCCATGGCACCCACGACACAGGGAATCCTAGTGTGGGGCTATGAGTGTGAAGCGTTAATTATTTTATTTTATTTATGTGATATATTTATATTTTAAGCAGATTGCTTACTAAAATATTGTATTATTTCTACATATTATTATAGCCTATTTCTTAAGATTTAAGCCATTACGAGTGTTTTTAATGTAACGTAATTGGCACGTCATGAGTTATCATTTGAATGACCTCAGACCTCAACAAATTAATTAAATCAGGCATTTTCCTGATTTAATTTGTTTTTCAAGATTTAAAAAAGATCCACTATATATCACTACGGGGTGGATACAACGATATCTACTCTAACGATATCAGGATATCAGGGGAGATGGGCTTGGATTCAGGATAATATGGAGCCCCTTACCCATAGATTACCCACCTTTTGGTGATAAAAATGTCTATGAAAATCGGTGACCCCCTACCATCACTTGGCTATTTTTCCGGTGATTTAAATACAAAAGGCATATTATTATAAAAATTTGACAAAACACAGCACTCTCAAACAGTATGCATCTTAAAATAAAATCAAGGATAGCCGTATAAAGTGATTTTCTGATGGTTTCGTTCATACAACTAATAATTTAAGGAACCCTAAAACCTTCTAAGATTATTCGGCACGATTATCAAAGTAATACTCGATCCAGTCCCGAAAAGTCTTCGGCAGTATGTCGCGAGCTTAATCGCCCACAACTTTCTAATTTGCAATCCACTTATGACTTTTGGCACGCAACACTTTATAGATCAATTGATATGGCTTTAAATAAATCTCTGATTGATATATCTCGGTGGTTACAGGACTATTTTGTAACCTGGTTTAATATAGTATTAAAAATATTGTTAATATATCTGGCTGAACGAACTTTGTAATACTCTGCATTCAATGATATTAAACTATAGATACGTTATGCCCTTACAAATCAACCAAAAAATCTGTCCCGACCGAGCTACAACACACACACGTTTATTTTTTGGTTTCACTACACCAATTACTATTATATTGGTAAATTATGTAAAAGGGATGGCACTACTAAAACCATAATAGTGAAAAAGACAGCTAGACAGCCTCACTCAGAGGCAGCTACGAGTATTAACTGTCTGAATTAAAATCGCTATACTTGACTAGATTCGACTGACGTAATTTCAGCGCCGTCTTGGCATATCTACCTCTTTTTATACGTAATATAATATAATTGTCTGCATTAAAAAAATATGATGACAAATTTTGACAAGAGTTTGAGTATGAGAAGACAATTTGCGAGTACGCAATTAATTTGGCAAGAGTAAACAATTTTTCTTGCCATGTATGGAAGAAAAAAAAACGATTTTTTTAGCATTAATTAGTATGTGTCTATCTGTCTGTTTCTTTGTGTGTGTGTGTGGACTGTGGAGCACCTTACTGGAATGGAACAGGGAGGCTGACCTGATCAATTTTGTAAACAGGGAATGCATGTTCAATAATGGACATAAAGACTTATGGTCACATGATTTCTAAAATCGAACGAAGGATAAGGAGTAAGGTACCTTCCAAACAGATATTTGCGACACGATAGAACGCAAAGATCGAGGAGTTAAACAGTATAACGTACAACTCAATACAATTCGCCAGTTAACAACTAACGCCCTACAAATACGAAATCTGACCACTAACTTGAGACCAAGCTCTGTGACAAAACAAAAAACACATTTGCGAACGTAAGAAATTGAAAGTTACCGGCGGGCGATGCTATCGCAAAATTATTTCCAATTTCACCGTTTTGCGTCTCCGTTCGGAAACGTTCTTTTTTTAAAAACAGTTTTATTTTTTTATTATTTCGAACGATGGCCGTCGCGCTGAGCCCACTCTCATAAATTATAGTTCGGTAGCTCTTTTAAAGGGTTTTCCATTTTTTATTTTTGTTAACTCTTTGAAGAATTTATGTCCCCGTCTTACTTAGTAGCGGCGGTCAGCCGACCTGTCCTGATCGCAGGAGAAATGTACGTAGACCGTTTCGGTTGCTTGAAATATGTGTGTGACTATGCGTATTATTTGCAACTTGAAAAACATTCTTTCGCTCTGTACTCTTATTTTGAACTTTGTTATTGTTTTGGGAAAGTCATCATATTGTGTTTTTATTTTTTACTTTTTTACTGGACCCATTTCTGTATTTATAAGTGAACAGTGTGAACAGTGTCGATTTAAACTGACTGTATTAAAGATGACATAGTGGCAAATAAAATCGATTTTGGTCATTAAAGGATAATCTTTTATAGGTATCAAGTTAGGACTAAAACAACATTACAAAATTCGTGTAGCAGACAAAACGGATTCCGAATACTGGCAATTGGAATAGTTTTCAGCTTTTTTATCTCATTTTAGGCTTGGATGGCATCCTAACGGTATTCACCAGGAGACATAACTTCGAGACGGACCGCGAACAAACTTTTTATGTTATTTTTCTGCTGAGCTGACCTCAGTCGTTCGCGTTCGATTTTCGAACTTTTTAATAATTTGATGTTTGGATCTATTTGTGCTGTTATAAATTTAAAAATAAAGAGCATAATCAGCCTGTAACCAACCAGATAGTGTACACATTTAACGAAGTGATATAATTAAAGTCTGAATCGTAACTATGTGTTCATTTAAGACCATAAAAACTTAATTTAGCCCATGATACGTCAAAAAGTGTTCGGATTACCTTATTAATGAAGTATGTTAAGCAGAATTTTAAGTAACCCTTATCACCGTTTGCGGAATTATGACAAAAAGCATACTGGCAACTCTAATTACGTTCAACGCCGGCCGAAATTAAAAAGAAAAGTCGCACAGCAAGAATCCCGCCTATTTTTAAAAATGGAACCCGACGATGATTCGCCTAATTAATAAACCAATCACGTACACTCGAGACGCGGCGTCGAGGCGCGACGGACGGGCGGGGGGATGAACGTTCGGAAATTCGAATACTATATTTTTTCTGCACCCAAAGCATCACGATGGTACTTGTAATTGGCTTGACGGCCAATGACAACGAATATAGAATTAAATCAGTCGCGCTAACTTAAGTTCCTAAGCTAGGAATTAGCACTGCAAAAACGGTATACTTACTCGGTATGTACTAAGTGAATCATTAAAAAATACCAAGTAAAAGTAGCATAACAAAATTAAATGCAATTCTATGTGTCCAGCGTTAATGTTATTCTGTACTGAATACCATACATAAATTGTGCAACGATTTTACCTGCCTATGTTGTACGCGTCCAACTGCATAATATGCAAAAATTTGGCTCGACTGTGATAATTTTATCAATAGCAAAACAGCTAGATTACCTAAAAGTTTCAACAGCAATTGATTGCAGGCAAAAAAACACGCACTAGCTGACGGTGCAATTTTTACTCGACTTTTTCATCAAACGCAGGTGAAAGGTGTTGCCGTGGTATCATAATAGATACCACCAAATATTGACACCGAAAAATGTGTAAAAAATCGTCAGCTTTGTATCTTAGAAAAAAACATCATTTATCAAATAAATGCATTCTCGGTTATGTCCTTGCTCAGCGTGACTGCAAAAAGTAGTTGAATAATAAATGCTCGGGTTGGCAGCATTGGGAACCGAGGGAGCCCGAAGAGTCGCGAACGACGGCGAAGATTAGCGAGCGCGCGCTTTTTACTTGCATCAATCGATGCGCTCGCGCATTCGCACAATGAATAATTCAAAAATTGACATGAAATGGCGTATGGTTCTTTTTTTAAAATGAAAGGTGCCCGATTGAGGACTGTAACCGCCTGACGAATTCATTGGTCAACGGCTTTTTGCGTTCAGTAATTGCTGTGTTTACTTTATAGATTACTAGAGTGTGTCAGCACTTTTAAAGATATGTAATGATGCGTGTTAATTTAATTGTTAATCATCAAAATAATAAATTTTATGATAGGTTTAATCGTTTATTTCAAATCACTTTATAGCGTTTAACTTTTAAAATCGATTACATAATGTCACGACGACTCACGATATGATTGAATATTCATTTCTGTCATCACGTCAGTTTTAAGTTTGACCTTTTGAAAATCGATTTGCGAACTAACTTTACCTCAAGCTGTTGAAGTGGGCTATAAAATAAATTTATTGTTAAACCGCAAATAAAGTTTTGCCTTGGATTCTTGCATCGGCGCTTTTCAAGCGGCTGTTATTAATTATCACTAAAGTTAGTTACTGATATAACTTACTTAAAAATCGTTTTCAAGGATTGTACGTGTGTGTGCACTAAAAAATATTAACATGCATCATTGAAGTATTACTACTAGCCTATAGAACCGACACCGCGAACATCCTGTATGTCCTAATGCATTGGCGCTACGTGGCTTCAATCTTCAATGGATTCGTTCGATTTTGAAAGAAGAACGGAGGTTCTATTTTGAAAATCGAACCTCCCGGCGGGACACACATTTTGTTCGAGATGTCTGTTCTACGACATTATACTTCAATGACGTGCATACGTTTTTTTTAATTTGTTTCCATACTGGGGTGTCCGTATAGTACAAAAGTCGATGATACCAAAATAGGGGATAAAGTTTTCTGTTGTAGCTCCATCTATCACGCATATTCAAAATTTAAATATCCGATGAAATAAACTAATGTAAAGAATTTATTTTCTTAATTTTAAGCCTATTTGAAAAACATAATTATATTATAGCTAAACAGACGTATTTTAAATCGATTACCTACACTACAAAAACGTCATAGTTATGGCCTACTACCTCACTATAATCTACGATTAAATAGATAACGGTACATATCAATAATACAACAATTAAATAGATAACGTCTATAAGCCATCACTGTTGTTTCTGTGTTCCATGATTAGGCCCATCAAATCAGATAGATGTCGCTGTAATAGAATACAATTTTCTTTATTTAAATGAATGTCAATTTTGAATTCCATTAAAATCGAATAAAGAATAAGAGACATATCGCACCTTCAGTGGAAAAAAGACATAACATGGAAATTGCAATTTTACAGGAGAGCAAATAAACTGTTAAAATATACCTACTGATATTTTTTTACTACTTATTGAAGTAGTCAAAGGAATTTACATTTAGATTTCTTGCACAAAACCGTCAAGATTAATGATGAAAATTTGGAAAAAATTGAGCATATGCACTTTTGGTCCCTCTTTCCAATCATATTAATAACTAAAATTCAACATAAGATGACTTATGCTTTTTTTTCACTGAGGGATATATTTATCATATATATCATATATATTTATCATATTAGGAGATTGTAGTAAATCTCATGGCAAACATCCATCCAATCTTTGGGACAAATCTGAAGTTTTCGTACATTTTCTTACAATATTCATTAATTGTAAGTAAGAAATGACGGAATACAGACATTAATTTTGTTTAACTTAAGTAACTGAAGTCTAGAATTCGGCAGACAAAAAGGGGGGTAATTAAAACGCGTAATGCTGTTAACGACGCATCGAAATCTCGCGGCCATTTCCAAGTATAAATAATCATCTGAATTCTGGTTCCACTGGCGAAAACTTCTTACATGCGCTTTTGGGTTAAATGGCTTCATCCTGCATACACAGTTCATGGAGAAAGACGTTTTGTCGTTATGGCGTTGCGCGTTGTAGTCTTTTGAGTGCGGAATTGGACTTACACAATGATATTATACATTAAGAGGCAGATATGTCATAAGCGCGCGCGTTGTGTGACTCAAAAAGTTCCCAATTGGGAACTCTTATTCAGGTGAATAAAGAGATAGCGATGTAGTTTTGACGCGAGAACGATAAAGACGTGCGATAAAGCAATAAAGCGTGCCTTGCGGACATCGGAACAGATTTTTCGGTTGATTTGTAAGGGCATAACGTATCTATATTTATTTAAACATCATTGGACTTACAGCTTTTTTGCCCAGTGTGGTAACGCCACGCCATAGCCTTAGATTGTTCCGCAAGTAAATAATATAAGTACATTTTTGAAATGTGACGGACCTCAAATTGGTATCCAATTTGACCTCAAATTTGTATATGATCTCCAATAAATGTCCAATTTGAAATTAATTATAGAGTTCTAGAAATACAAAGATTTAAAGCACCTATATTTAATTTGGTGTGAATGTACTATGTTCCTTGTCTTGTGTGTTGTCCATGGCACCCACGACACAGGGAATCCTAGTGTGGGGCTGTGAGTGTGAAACGTTATTTATTTTATTTTATTTTAATTGTGTAAATATTTGCACACTGTAAGTAGGTACTTCATGATTTAAAAATCGATCTCCACTCGAGTGACTTATAAATACTGAACATTTCTGTATTTATTTGAATCAATTGTGTTTTATAAATTAATTATCACTTGCTTTTGTGCTTTCGGCGATCGAAAATATAGTGCAAAATACAGTTACGAGTTTAAAGAGGGATTTTTTTTTGATTAAAAACTCAAAGAATCTGAGCAGGAGCTAAAACAAGTTAATAGTTAATACAGTTCCCTTGTCTAGAGCCACGGACGTGAAAATAACCCCGGACGTCACCTTGTCTTATCGAAAGTGATGCCGCCTGCTTACCATGTGTGCGTAATTTTTAGTGCGGTCGGATGACGCGGTAATGGCGGCCGATTAATAACAGCATGATGTCAATGTGTGCGTGTGATACTTGTACGAATAGAGGAGTTGGTATTACTATGGGTGCTTCACTGAATTTGTTGTTGAAATTCCGTCTGTTCTTTTTTTAAGTCTGTGTCTAGAGCCAAACCTGTGTGTAGTATCAGGTCAAGCTCATCAAACAAATGCATTGTCGTAGCAAATAGCACAATTTCAACTCCACGAAATAGGTCTTATCAAGCGTCCAATTTGACCCACATAAACACAGCTTACTTTGTTTAACTTATTAAATAAACCGTTTAAAAAACACCATTTAACCAGACTACCCAATCGGTTAAAATATATCACATTATTTATACTTCCATACTAATATTATAAAGAGGAAAGATTTAATTGTTTGTTTGCATAGAATAGGCTCCGAAACTACCGAACCGATTTAAAAAATTCTTTCAATGTTTGGAAGCTACACTATCTCCGGATGACATAGGCTATATTATATTTTCAAAAAAATTAGGGATCCTTAATAAAACTCCAATAATGTAACCCAAGGCGTAAAAAAATAAGAAAACCTAAGCAAAGCGAGGGCGGTTACTCGTAGATAATAAATAAAATTAATTGAACAATTAATAATACTCACTTATAACTGGAGAAAGACATGTTCCCGTCAACGCAGGACTGATCATCCGGGCCGCCCGTTGTGAGCATCAGTGTGTTCATTAGGAACGATATCAATCAGCGTATCGACAGCGTCACGACACTAGCGCCAGCGATTGCGTCAGAACGGTAATGCACCACATCACTAACTGTTCTTGTGCATCTGAAAAGAAAAGAAATGTTAGACGAAAAAAGGTATTTCTAAAACCGCTAATTGTCACAATTGTATTTAACTGTGCTTAACAATTATTGGTAGTGTTTATAAAATACAAAATAAATCATTTTCTGTTAGTGTTCTTCAATGGCTTCAACCCATTAATGGCCCACTACTGGGCACGGGTCTCTCCTCTTGAGGAGGCCTAGAGCATACTCCACCACGCTGCTCCAGTGCGGATTGGTGGAGGGTGTTCTTCAATAAACAGATTTAAATAAATAAAAATAATTTTGAATAGTGTCTGAATAATTTTTGAGTCAATAAAATATACGGGAAATAAAAAAAAATATTATTATATTTAACTATGTAGGTATGTATTATATTTCAGATTAGTTACTTTCCACGTACCAAAATATATAACCGACACGCGAAAAACGCGAAATACGCTACGTGGGTCATTTCCTAGAAACGGAAAATTACTTTAGGTAAAAAGTGTCTACCTATATTATTTCCTAGAATTAACTTATTGCGCGACCATCGTAACTCGAACTCCACCAATCATCGATAGCTGCCTAGTGTCGGTAAATGCTGAATTAACTATAAAGAAGAAAATAAACACTTTTCAGATTAAACTGCTATTCGATTACTCGACAAATGCTTGACTTACATAAATGTTTGAATTTAACATACCTACCTTTTCCGAACTTGTTAATAGGTATGTATGAGAATGTAGGTATTATATCTTTTATCTATAGATAAATATATCCTTACATAGTAATCCGTCCACCGCTTTGAAGTATTATTACTAGCGTATAGAACCGACACCGCGAACACCATGTATGTTCCAATGCATTGGCGCCACGTGGCTTCAATTTTGAATGGATTCGTTCGATTTTGAAAGCAGAACGGGGACTCAATTTTGAAAATCGAACTTCCCGGGCGGGACACACATTTTGTTCGAGATGTATGTTCTATGACATTATACTTCAATGGTCCACGTAGTATGTTTTGCACTAAAATTGTTAGCTCTTTTTTACCCCGACTGCCAAGGAAGGGTTATGTTATGATGTTTCGCGCGTATCTTGTATGTATTGTGTAACTTGTATTATGTGTGTAATAATATTATTTATTACCTCATGGCTCACATCTTCCAAACCACTGGACCAATTTATAATATAAGGAAGATATCGACGATATCATATCATTAGATGCGTCTTGATAGCCCAAGTGTTCTTAGATACTTCAGTAAAAGTACAAAAAAAAACTATGGGGTGCCTCTGAGATGCCATTGTTTGTAATATCAAAAAAAATTAAATCAATGGAATAATGCAATATGGGTATTAACTTAAGAGCTCACTTTTTTGATAGCACGCGGGTTATTTTTAATTTTTAAGTTTATTGTTTGTGTATTTTTGGAAAATCCAAAGAATCGTTGTTTTGCCGAATGTGAACGTCTAAACGATAGCGAAATATAACATGAAAATTATATCATGTGAACGTTATTTCAAGTCATATTAAATGTTATTATATTATTACACACCCCAACATAAAGCATTATCGTAAACATTGGTTTGTTATGAAATGCTTTAATCTAATCTAACGCATCAAAAGACTGGGCCTACTGTATAAGATTTGACAACGATAGCAAGCCTGTAGCTGTGCGAGAAACCGGCTGAGCGGCCATATTGAATCTGATTGACAGCTGTCAATGTCGGCGGCAGTGCGACGCGTCGCCGCGCCTGCGCACTGCGTTACACGAGGTACCACTAATTCCGTGAAAAAAACATACGCGTGTTCTTCGTTTAAAACTGGCAAGTGATTAAAAAGTAAAATGTAGTGTTTGAATTTCAATGAGACAGTCAATGTATTTAATCATGTTTTAATTGAATTACTGTAATAAACGCTTGTATAAAATTAACTATTGCCGACTAACTAGATGATGTGCGATCTGATTTTATGAAGTTACCATGGACCTTAGACATCAGCAAGACCAAATATACCGTTGCGCTGCAGACAAAAAGAAAGCGTGGGACCCGTATAATTTCTGACTTCATGGTAAATTTTAGTAAGGAGAGTGGTAGAAGACCCTTAACCCTAAGACCATTCATGAGTACTGAAGGGGCTAAACTTGGTGGTCTAGCCCCATCGCCCTTTAACAGGTTTGCATAGCCTTGTCATGCCCAGCAAGGTCAGTGTTGCTAAGTCCAAAAACTGGATTACAGTTTTTTTTTTCATGAAATACCTATGGCAGATTCTATTGTATTTGGGGTTTATTCTATTGAATTTTCTGTGGCTCAAAATACGGTAGATCTGTCGTAATGTAGGTACCTTGCAAGACTAAGCAGAGTGCAAAGTGAGTTGGCTTAAACTCCATGATGGATGGAACTTCCTTATAACTCAAAGTTCTTTTTAAATTTAGAGTTGCTTTATATAAAACGAGTAACCGCCCTCGCTTTGCTTCGGTCTTCTTATTTTTTTACACCTTGGGTTACATTATTGGAGTTTCATTAAGGATCACTAATTTGTTTGAAAATATAATATAGCCTTTGTTACTTGGGGATAGTGTAGCTTTCCAACAGTGAAAGAATTTTTCAAATCGGTTCAGTAGTTTCGGAGCCTATTCAATGCAAACAATCAAATCTTTCCTCTTTATAATATTAGTATAGATAACCTACTATGTACGTACTCTTATATGGATGTATAGAAGAAGGGGTATTTATTTATTTATTTATTTATTTATTATGTATTACATTTTCTACCATGTTATTCCATACTATGGTATTCTATGGAATTGGTTATTCAATAATTCAATTCCTTAATTTAAATATTTAGTTTTTCTTCATGATATTTCTTAAATGACAGCCTATGCATCTGACAAGCATTGTAGGATGAAGAGGTCCGTCCCTGGACCTTCAATGGAGACTCATGGCCTCGCCGACATGTTATTATGTATGTTCGCGCAAGACTTCTGAACTACAATAATTCAAAAAATGAGGCATCGTTAAAACGTCTTGATCATCTGCTAATTATATTATAAATAAATTATATTCATTTATGAGTGAATATCAGAAACGTGCATTTTTTTCAATTTTGGTGGCGAAATTTTCTCTTTAATTTTCGTGAAAAATGAGGACTGGTACTTATACCAGGTGCTCGTGAAAAATGAGGATGAGTGATTTTCATGAAAACTGAAGAGAAAACACCAAAATTAAAAAAAAAACATGTTTCTGATATTCACCCTTATAATGATATTTAATACTAGTGCTATGCCCGCGGCTTTGTAGGCGTTGTCCTACTGTCCAACAAGGATCTAGCGAGCATCACGTAATTAAAACGTATGGTTTATACCGTCGACTACTAAATCTTTAAACTATACTTGCGTAGAGCAAAACAGCGATATATATATATATATATTGTCCATTACAATAAATCTTATTTTATGACCATGTTCGCGTCACCGCAACTAAGGTTATTATTATAGTTATAATAATCATTTTAAAGTTAACATGCTACTGATAAATTACTAAATATGTAAAACTAAATAAAACTTATGACGAAACGAAAACAACAACGTATTATCTATGTTTTATTATTATTTTTCATTACTAGAGACCCGCGTTCTACAGTCGAAAATAGATCGTAAAGCCTGAGGTACACATTACAAAGCATGCTAGTTTAGCACAAATACTTACATAAATATTTTTTATTACATATTTTTATTACATTAAATACATACATACACCCTGGACGCCCTATAAATTAGGACAAATTTGAAGAAAAGCGGACGAATGGAAACCCTTATCACACGGACACATTATACAATATGTTTTCTTTTCTTTAATAAATATTTTTGTAATCCATTATTATAATTATTGTAATATAAGATTTGGCTTTTTGCATTTCTTTACCATGTAAACTGTAACTATGCCCGATCTCAGTCTTATAAGTACATCCATTATTCTTAAAAACGGGTAAAAAACGGTTATAGATTTAAAATTTTCATTTTATTTTAATTACTATAACATGTGTAATAGGAATTTACTAATCTCTTTTATTCAACAGAAACATGACAAGGAAACATTAATACTTCAGAGTCCTTCATAATGTTTTCCAAAGTGTGTAAAGTCTGTCAATATGTAATTGGGCAGTGTACGAACCCACGATGGACATTCGATTCATTCATTCGTCTGTTCATTCATTCATTCATGGCATTCTCCGCTTTTGTGAATAGGAAAATAAGAAAAAACACGAATATATGTAGTCAGTATAGTCAATGTAGTCAATATAGTCAGTCCAGAAATAAAAAATGATTCCCTGTCCTAAAATATTTCAAGCTTAAATAAGTTGAATCCTAAAAAAATTTTTTTTTTTAAACGCTTTTATTTTTTCAATAATGTTTAGTTTATAAAATTAGCTACAAGTTGTGAAAATTTCAAGTCTCTACGTAAAATAGAACATAGAGAATTATGCGTCTAAAGTCTGAAAATCGTTTTTTTTAATTTAACAACAAATAAACAATGAAAATTAGTTTAAAATATGATTTTCGTGTATTGTCATCGGAAATACACATGTCTGCCAAATTTCATCAATTTTCATTAAAGGGAAGTCATTCAAATTAACGTTACAAGATTTGATCCTTTGATGCTTTGATGCTCCGAAGTGAAGCTAAATAAAAGCGTTTAAAAAGAGGTTACCATTCTGTAATAGCACTAGATACATCCATTAATTCAAGAACCTCTTATACTCAACTAAAGCCTTAAGATAACTAAGTACATAAAAAAATTCAAAAACTTCACACATCGTTTCGTACGATCGGCAGCGGAAGATATCGACAATTTGTGTCACAACACTAGACAGGTTTTATCGATAAAATCTAGACGGCACAGCGGCACATGGATGGCAAAGTTCCAATTATTTATATAGCCTTTTTTCATACTATATACAAGAATCCTTTGAAATGTATACCTAGTAATGAATCCTTCAGGAATGTATGATAAAAAATATATGACATGATCCAATTAAACTGACTTTTAGCGTCTACAGTCAACCTGGGGCTTTAAATTTAATTTAAACACTATATTTTCTATTTAAGGTAATAAATGATATAAGCCTCAAGAAAAATAACTTGCGCATTTTACTTAATGTCTTAATATATATAAATTACGTGTCACGTTGTTTGTCCGCGATGGACTCCTAAACTACTTAACCGATTTTAATCAAATTTGCACACCGTGTGCAGTTTGATCCTACTTGAAAGATAGGATAGCTTACATCTCAATTTATGTCGCAATATTTTATTGCAAATTATTTCCGCATGCGAAGTTGCGAGCAACATATATTATAAATATGAAAGTTTCTTGTATAGGATTCATTCATTCATTCATTCATTCTTAAAAAAATATTTGTATAAGTTGGATACATCGAAGTAAATATAAGTACGTAGTAGGTACGGTAAGGTTTAATTTGGTTAAGAATATTCATTTTAATTTTTAATAATATAAGAGACATTCGCCTAATTTTCTTCTTTTGTTTGGTATAAATTGATGAACTTTGGTATTGTAAATGAAAAATATGTTTGATTTTATTACAATAATACCAAACTTATGTTATTGTAGGTAATAGAAAAAACGTTCTAAATATGCAAATTCACATGCCTCCCTGAAATATTTAATATTTATAATTATTATGATCGAATTTATATGACTGGAAAAACACTCGTAAATTCTAAATACACCAAGGTCAACAGATACGGGTTTTTTTCTTTCTGCTTACAAATAATAATATTTACCTACCTAAATCCCTTCTAATATTTTTGGAACGAAGTTCCTTATCGCGCGTTATGAAAGGGGGCCAGACGGAAAAAATTCTTACGAAAAGTTGTCACGACACTTTTTGAAGTGATTTTGAATTGTCTCGACAGTTTTTGAATCACACTGCTAAACGCGTAAAACAATACTTAAATCGAAAGGAACTTCGTTCCATCCGGGTGTGCCTTGACACCTCTCAAGTTTTTTTATTTATATAGTATAGTATTTATATATGATGAATGAATTACCCTACTTAAACGTATTTTTTTCTAAAATTGGTAATTCAAAAAAATATTACGTCTGTCAGAAAAACCATCGAAAACATTAAAAAAAACTTATCTCCGCGTGAAGCTGTAAAGGCCGCAATCGCGAACAGCCACAGTCCATTCGAAAAAAAACAATTTCAAGTCTACTAAAAAGTGGCAACCCTGATTGACGTCATATCTCGACGCTTGGCTTCCAACTACTCTGACATAAACTAAGGGCGATAAAGTACACTAAGTTTTTACACCGCGAGTACACTTAGCCGTTTTTAGCACCATAATAATACATCTATAATGTACTAAACATGTTAACATCGAGTTAAGCAATGTTCACATCGGGAAAGTTCTGTTCAGTAATCAAACCAGTACTGGATCATTATAAAACCATGAGAAAGTTTGCTATAAGTACTAAGCAAAATTATATTGTAAAGTCCATTATTAGACAAGACTTATTTAACCCCGAGCGTGGTTCGTTTACGCCGAACTATCTTAAATGAATTCGTGTATTTATAATATAATACACGAATTCATTTAAGATAGTTCGTATTATGTATATTATATGTCAAGAAGGTACCTCGTGGGAGCCAATAGGAGCCAAAGGGAGCATTATATCATGTCACTATAATCATAAAAATGCATCGTCATTGGAACCATCCAATACGTGAAATTTCAACTCTTTAGGATAACAGGAAGAAGTTCTAATTCAGCTTGCAAGATTTGACCCAAACATACAAGATAAGTTTGTAAAAAGAACGAAAGACAGTTTGAAACTGCAAGCTCAACATTGAAGTATAATGTCATAGAACAGACATCTCGAACAAAATGTATGTCCCGTCCGGGAGGTTCGATTTTCAAAATTGAGCCCCCGTTCTCTTTTCAAAATCGAAAGAATCCATTGAAGATTGAAGCCACGCGGCGCCAATGCATTGGGACATACATGGTGTTCACGGTGTCCGTTCTATACGCTAGTAATAATAGATACTTCAATGAAATTCAATACGTTTTTATCAAATCAAGAATGATACTCGAATTAACTTAAATAGGACAGAGACTGCAAGAAAATTATATTCCTGGATTCGCTCAAAGCATAAACTTCACTCAACTCGAGAACTCTCGCATGAACTCTCAAGTTCTCGCGAGCCAGATCAGGGCTGATTGGTTTTTATTAAAAAATTCCATATTTAATATCAAGTTGGTTGATTAAAACCGGCGTTACAGCTCCTTTCTTATCACTACATCGTACCGCCATACAATGTCTTTACATTGTATGCTATAACTTGCATTAAGGGGCAAGTTTTCTAAATTCTTCCATGATGGTTAGCAAAATCTAGTCCTAACACTCAGATAAAAAAGGTAAACCATACAAACGTAACAAAATAAACAAATAAAGATACAAACATTGAAGTATAATGTCATAGAACAGACATCTCGAACAAAATGTGTGTCTCGCCCGGGAGGTTCCATTTTCAAAATTAAGCCCCCGTTCTCCATTGAAGATTGAAGCCACGTGGCGCCAATGCATTGGGACATACATGGTGTTCGCGGTGTCGGTTCTAGCTAGTAATAATATTTCAATGGATACAAAAGAGAAATTAAGTAATGCTGAAAAACGTTGATGGTGTTTTTTACAAAAATGAGAATTTACTTAAAATTATAAGTCTTTCTTATTAAGAAAAAACTTAAAAGACACTTAATATTGTTACGAGTGTTTAAACAGACAGCCATCCAATTTAGTTTTCCTCTCAAGTTAAAGATTAAACATTTGAACGTATTATGATAACTGGTGCAGTTATAGAAAACATCCGTGCCGTGGGATATAAAGTGAATGTTATCAAATTATAACTGTCAAGTCAAGTCAAGTCAAGTCAAAATATTTTATTCATATAGGTATCACTGATACACTTATGCACGTCATTTTTTGGCTTTTCGGAAGGTGCTTTGTCGTGGAGGAGAAGAAAAGCCTAAAGAAACTCCTCAGCACATCTTTTAAAAAAATATTACAAAAAAAGATAATAATACAAAAGTATTTACTATTCTGAGCGGAACTGGTTGCAGAGCTGGTCATTTCCATGCGTCTTTGTCATTTAAATACTCGTCTACACTATAATATCCCTTGCCTAACAATTGTGTCTGCAATCATCAATCAACTGCAATCATACATCAATATTAATAATGGTTTCGGATGTAGCAGTTAATTTCAGTATTATTATGTATTGGGTGACCGCTAGTGGCAAAAAATTCTTGAGCGTTTCCGTGCTTCGGAGGGCACGTAAAGCCGTCGGTCCCGGCTGTTATCATAACAGTCGTTAAGCCATGTCGGAGGCCCTCGGACGGTTTGAAAACTTCCGACACTCGGGTTGGCCACTAACCCCTCCACCAATCCGCACTGGAGCAGCGTGGTGGAGTATGCTCTAGGCCTCCTCAAGAGTAGGGACCCGTGCCCAGTAGTAGTGGACCACTAATCGTTTAAACATTAAACCCGAAAACGACTCCCAACGATTTTCATGAAATTTACTATGCAGACAATGATATTAAACTATATTTTTATACATATACGAGTAACCGCCCTCGCTTTGCTTCGGTTTTCTTTATTTTTTACACCTTGGGTTACATTATTGGAGTTTTATTAAGGATCCCTAATTTTTTTGAAAATCTAATATAGCCTATGTTACTCGGGGATAGTGTAGTTTTCCAACAGTGTAAGAATTTTTCAAATCGGTTCAGTAGTTTCGGAGCCTATTCAATGCAAGCAATCAAATCTTTCCTCTTTATTATTAGTATAGATAATATCATTGCTATGCAGGGGGTTTCGGGGGCGATAAATCGATCTCTAGCTTCATGTTTTGCAGATATTGTATACCATGATATGTATTATAATATATAATGTATTCTTATTATTCCTGAAAACGCAAGCAAAGTCGCGCACAGAACACTAGTATGATAATATAACTATAATGATAAAATATTATAATATTATAAAAGTGCTACAAAAATGTAAATGCATTAAGAATAACCTTAACAGCAATGACTATAATTAATTAAACAAAATATAAATTAAATTTTTATACATAAAATTAATTAAGTATATTTAACAATGGTTATTTATTTTGACAGCTCATTTAGGTATCTTGGAACAAAAACGCATATTATATACTTACACATGAAAAAGTAACTGTTATTGACAGTATGAAATATTATGTATTGATTACTACCAATGTCTGATACTTGAGATGTTATCATCATAGTCTGATACCATTAATTCTGTCGTCACTTAATAAGGACTCAGATCCTTTCGATAATCGGCAGATGTGTCTCAGGACAGCCTATAAAAATAATTCAATACTTGTGCATACTATTATTATCAACATGGTAAAGTATGGGTAATGTTTTGCGTTTATTTATTACTAGGAAATCGCCCTCACTTCGCTTCGGGAAAAATAGTACAAAAAATATATAATATAGCATATGTCACTGGGATAGTGTAGTATCCCAACAGTTAAATAATTTTTAAATTGGTTCGGTAGTTTCGGAGCCTATTCAATGCAAACAAACAATCAAATCTTTCCTCTTCATAATATTAGTATAGATAATTTAAAACTACCCTCATTTCGCTTGGCAAATCATGATCCTTGCTTTTACAAATATTGTCCGAAATGGAGAAGTTTATAGTTTTTTTTTTAATTTAATCATAAAAATTAAGGTGGAAAGAAACATCAATTCATTAAAATATCTTTAGAAATGAAAAAGATATGGAGCTTTGAAGTTGCTCTTTTCAATAATAATTTGTGACGGCACCGTAACAAACATTAGAATTACTAGTTTTTGAAATTCTCATTCAGACTAAGAAAAAAATTATTTATCATATTATTATCACAAATTTTAACAGAATGCCTGCAATACTGTGAAATGAACGCGCGATGTATGTAGTAGTTATTGCAAAGCAACAACCCATAATTGTCCCACTACTGGGCTCGGGGTCTCCTCTCACAATGTGAGGGGGTACAGGCCATAGTCTACCACGCTGGCCAAGTGCGGATTGATAGACTTCACACACCTTTGAGAACATTATGGAGAACTCTCAGGTGTGCAGGTTTCCTCACGATGTTTTCCTTCACCGAAGAAAGTGATAATTAACTTGTAATACGCACATAATATTTGAAAATTAGAGGTGCGTGCCAGGATTTGAACCCGGGCCCTCGCGTTCGGGAGACCAACTTTCAAACCACTAGGCTATCACTGCTTAGTAGTTATTGACTTAACAATTTTTATCTGTTTATTGAATTTTATTTTATAAACTAGCTGTTGCCCGCAGCTTTGCATACGAAAATTATGTTTTACCTTATTTGTACCTCTTACAAAAGAAAATTTAAAAAACGGTGAATTTATATTGAATTACTTATATTTAGTAATTTATATATTGAAATCCACGATACAATCACAAAGGATTCCTCTAGGAGCGGCTTTTGAAAAATAAGGAATATTCACATTAATTTGTATTTTTTCTTTTTCTTGCAAAATTTTGAAAAACTGGAAAACACATTCCATCAATTTAAGCAAGGAACATTTGTTGCAAATTTGAAACAAATCGGTTGAAATGGAAAATTATACATTTTCCATACAAACTTTCATCGCGTTTCCCAGGGAAAATTTTAAGTTTCCGGGATAAAAAGTATCCTAAAATATGACACGGAGTATTAGTTACAATTTTACCAATTTTCATCAAAATCCGTTCAAGGGTTTTCATGTGATGCCCGGACAGACAAACAGACAGACAGACAATAATTCTAAAAAAATATTTTTGTACTCTAACACGTTATTGAAGTGCCCCCTAATCGAAATTTTTTAAAAATATTCAATGTACATAAAATTTGAATTGAAGTCACAATACACTTATTATATTGTAATAAAGTTGTTTTATAGTTGTTTTAATACTATGTAATTATTTGACAAAATAAATTCCACCATAATCATATAGGAAATTTGAGGAAAGTTTCAATGTTTTTTAATTATGTTTCCAAAAATTTTACCACCTCACCAGCCTATATCAATTAGCTAGTAGACTTACAGATTACTATTTTCATATAATTTACTATTAATGTTTCACAATAACAAAATGACGGTTTTTTTAATAATCTGTCCCATTTTTTCAAATTGACGGTAAAATGTGCTTGCACGTTTCATAGAAACAAATTTATTTACGAAAATAAAATATCAAAGCGTAACGTATTATAAATTTGGACAAATTTAAGCTCGCTCGAATTTCGCTCGATTTTGTAAGCTAGAGAGAAGGTACTACTAACTTATAAAAAAACAAATATCTAAAACGTGTTATCAGCCAAATTTTGGTAGTGAAATTGGTTGAAATAATGCTGGAACATTGGCTCGGGCAACAGGTTTATTCAACCATGTTATGTCTCCAATACATATTCAAATACGGGCCAAAGGTCGCATCGCTTACCACGGTTGATATGTAGGTAGGTAGCGTTAAAAATTATACAGGCCGCGTAGAATTACTTGTACTGAATAATATATTACTGAAAATATATATCTAAATACATACTTTATAACTCCACCAATCCGCACTGGAGCAGCGTGGTGGAGTATGCTCTGGGCCTCCTTAAGAGGAGAGACCCGTGCCGAGTAGTGGGCCATTAATGGGTTGAAGCCACATACTTTATATAATAATATCGGTATCGCTTCATGTGGTATACCTGTGTGATATGTCGGTGGTTGATAATGAGATAATCTTACTAATCTATACTATAGTTATAATCTATACTAATATTATAAAGAGGAAAGATTTGATTGTTTGCATTGAATAGGCTCCGAAACTACCGAACCGATTTGAAAAATTCTTTCACTGTTGGGAAGCTACACTATCCCCAAGTGACATAGGCTATATTATATTTTTTTTACTATTTTTTCCGAAGCGAAGCGAGGGCGATTTCCTAGTAATATTATAAAGCTGAAGGATTTGTTTGTTTGGTTGAACGCGCTAATCTCAGGAACTAGTAGTTTGAATTGAAAAATTCTTTTCCTGTTGGATAATTCATTTATCGAGGAAGGCTTTTGGCTTTATAACATCACGCTGCAACTAATAGGAGCGAAGCATCAATGGAAAATGTTGCAAAAGCGAAAAAAAATATTTCTTCTTGAGAGCTTCTATTGCGTGCGCTGCGTAAACGGTTTAAGTTACGCAAAAATAATGTATGATGAAATTGTTCCGGAGAAGGAGAGGGAGAGGGAGTGGAGAGCGGAGGGGGAGGGAGAAAAAGAGAGGGAGAGGGAGAAGGAATTTAATGTTCTCTAATTTGTTAAACCTACCAAAACTATAAAAGATAAAAGTAACAACAAAGTAAATTCATTGATTGTTAGGTGATACGAAGTTTGCCGGCTCAGCTAGTATAAAATATTATAAAGAAAGTTTGTTTGTATGGATGTATGTTTGTTACATTCAAGCAAAAACTACTGAACGAATCTTCTTTAAAATAGTACCATGGTCTGGAATAACATAGGGTACTTATAATCCCGGGAAACGCAGGCCAAGCTATAGTAGAGCGCTAGTTAAACCATAAATAACATCATTATCGCAGACTATTAATGAATGTCCCATTAATGGGCTCTAAGCAGGCTTTTTTATGGAAATAGCCGGCAAACGAGCTGACGATCCACCTGATGGCTATCGTCGCTCATGGACATCAGCAACACCAAAGGCATCACTGATGAGTTGCCGACCAAGAAAGAGAGAAGAAAAAGAAAGAACTGGCTCTCAAGCCCCCAGCCGGAACATGACGACTGACGAGTCGTTTGGCGGCTGACTCATGCTCAAGGGTGGTAGCTATCCAGGCGAACCCCATGGAGGATATGAAACGGCCTATGCGTTGATACATCAGACAATCACTTTTGTCTTTTATTATACATGTACCTATAATAGATAAATATGAATAAACTGTAATATGATATTTATTTTGAATTAAGTTTAACTTTTTTGGTAATACATGTCACCAACCTCAAATAAGTTTTACTTGAATCACGCGTAAAGATGACACGCACACACTTTTTTATCCAGTGAAGTTCATTACATTTTGTAACTGAAAACGACTTTAATACCAATATCCTTAATAATACATACTGTATTCTTTTTTTTTCAAAATTTAAAAAACCTATTTTCTATGTTTATGATTTAAAAAAACTCAAAAAACGGCTTCTGCGGGAATAACTAACCTTAAATAAGTACATTGGTTTAAAATTCACTAAACAATTGAATAGTGTGCATTTAAAAATGCAAAGCATTATCCTTTCATGAATCATCTATATTTTAAAAAATATTAAATACTTATTATTACAATTAAAAGTAGGTACTTAAATAACAAAAGCCTGTTTTTATCATTCAATATGAATACTTATTAAATAAGCAAAAACATCAATAATATCAATTGTAAATGTTACTTTTAACTACATTTATAATTTAGACTGAACTAACTAGCTACATACTTTAAATGAATAAATGTTCTACTAATGTACAAAATTCTCTTATTTGTACACTGCACTGTACACAATACCTTGGTAGGTACGGGATTATCTTATCTCTTACTGCATACACTTCACGAAGACATCTGGAGTGAAGTCAGTAAACGCACGCGCAGAAGTGGACGCAAGGTTGTCCACAAACCTTTGGTTTTAACAGAAAAATCTGAGGAACAGTTTTCCATACATTTTTAATCTTTATAGCCATATCTCTCTTTATAGTGGGCGATCAGATAACGCAGAGGGCGCTAAAGAGCTTAAAGGAGCGATAGACATTAAAATATTTGGATGTGATCTAATTGAAAACATAACGTTTCATTTCATTCAAGTATATTTGCCGGCGATTTTTTTACTTAGAATGGTTTTAGAAATACCTAAGTCTGCGAATTTGTGCAAATTGCGATCTTAAAATATGGTTATTTGATTGAAAAATCAGGAAGAAGCGTCTCAGTGAAAGCTGATTTTAGCTGAAGTTTGAGTAATATTAGTATAGATTTGGATAAATTCACAATATTTTCTAATTTTATGCTTAAACTGTCTATTATTGTTATTTACAAAACTGTCCAACCACCTAAGCAATTTTCAGTGATTTTAGTCATTAATTGCCTGAAATTCTACCGGAAAATTCATGGATGGCATCTGAGATTATTTTTTCTAAGTATGTATATAATCTAGTATCACTCATATAAATATTGGTAGGAACAGTGTAAATTACTTTTTCCATGACATTGGCTATCAGGGGGATTTTTGTCTATACGAAAATTAGGTATAATGCAGGTGATCGAATTTAAAAAATCAGCCACCTACTACCAAGCCCTCTATAGTAGGCAGATATAGATATTGTATAATTCATATTTCCATAGATAGCGTGGGTATACAAAAGCTTTTTTTAGAAAGCAACCGACCTAATATACCTAATTCTTGACAAAAAATAATCGACTTCAAAATTAGGGATAACTGACTCAAAAACTACTCGTCAAATCTCGCTTAAAAAGTGGGACCACATAACAAGCACCAGCTTTCGATTAAAAAAAGAGTCATCAAAATCGGTTCACCCAGTCGAAAAATCTGAAGTAACTAACATAAAAAATACAGTCGAATTGAATATCTCCTTTTTTGAAGTCGGTTAAAAATAATATACAATTATAACCCGCCCGCGCCGCTAGGTTATACCGATTATACCTGCCTAGTTATAAGATTTAAAAATCATTTTCATAATGAAATAAACAATGAATTTCAACTCTATGCAAAATATTCAACGTAATAAAAATAATATTACATTTAAAATTTCGTGTTAATTACCATTCATCGTTATTAATTTACATAAATTTATGTTATATTAATTTATTAGGTTCCCAAGTTTTACAATCAAAGAATTACTGAAACAAAAAATATTACTTGCATAAGGATACCAAAAATAGGTATTTCAAAATTAAGAATAATTCTAATTCAGCCTTTTCAGCTCAAGTTTCGTATAATTTTTCACGCGATGAAAGGGCGGTAGTTTGAAAATGACAATTCAGTGTAAGCGAATGTTATATTTATGTTTTATTTAAATTATAATTATACCATAGTAGGTATATACATATATATATATATATAGGATATAACATAGTAGGAATAAGTGTGACGATGACATTAAACCTTGTTTTATAATAATACAGTTGGTAAGGCCCTAAATGTATGATAAATCATTTATTATCTGACTTAAACTAATTTAATTGCATCATATTGCTGTAGAGTGTACAATGAATACTTTAACAAAAAACCATACCATTGCAGCTTCAATGAAAACAGATTTCTAACTACCGTAAATAACTTTTAAAGAAACAAAATGAACTTACCAGTAAATCGGGAAATAATTTCGTCCACTGCTAATCAAATAAGAACTGTCTAATCACAGCACAAGACAGTATTTACAACACCAACGAATCCCAACGACCATCCATCTGAACTTTACCCGTAACTTGTCACAAATTTTACTACATATCACATTTTCATGAAATATTAATAAATAATAAATTTTCACGGATGTAAGAATCACAGAGAATATACACATATACGTTAGTTCGTCAGTGGTGGTAGGGTTAGCGAGTTAATGCGAGAGTTCGCTAAAAGTTCGGAGTTTTTTTTTTCTGAGCGACGCGCAATCGATCCACGTCGGGAGAGCGCGAGCAACTGCGGCGCATACGCAGCTCTACACGAGTCGTGCGCGCGCCAGGGGATCGCAACCTTTGTTTTAGCTGACTCTACAATCTCTGTAATCCATTTTTTGACGAGATTTATTTGGTAAACTAACTTAGTGTTTTTTTATGTTAATTTGTAATTTAAAAATAAGGCTGACACAAAATGAAAAGAATTTAAATACTTATAGATGATAAATAATTTAGTGCCAATATTAACTATTGTCTGTTAACAATTTTTTTAAACTTCGCAATAAAAAGCAGTGCCAAGATTGTTTAACAAAAAAGTCATTTAAAAAAATTAATATATTATATTATATTATACATTTTAATATGTCATGTACTTATAGTAAAATTGTGCGTTGTATCTTCGGTATGTCCGTGAAGTAAGAGTAAGGTAAGGTGTGATACAATAAATATAATAATACGTAAACATTACGTACGTATTCACGTAGACCACATATAATACAAACCTACTTTTAATTTAATTATTATATTATAATTATATTTAAATTATAATGAATTGAATTGAATTAGGCATTAAAAGTTTTTTTCGAACCTCAATTACTTCAATGCTTTCGGAAAGATTACATACAAGGATTATTGCTGTCCAAGTATCACATGAAATTGAGTTTTTATAAATAAGCGCATAACATCAAGTGCTAAAAAATTAACACTGTCAATTTTAATTTTAAAATAAAAAATAATGCACGTATAAATTTTATTGTAAATAATTCTAAAAGGTGCTCAGTAAAAAATATAATTTAAAAAGTGTACCAAAGGTTACTATTTGAACCTTTTGACTCAACAAATGTATGGATGAAATGCAAAGACGTACAGGGAAACATATAACTATCTCCGTCGCTTCTGTGAATTCTGTGTGCCGCAAGAAGAAGACAACACTATTACTTCAGCTTATTTCATAGAGTTCTTGATCATTTGACACAGAGCCAAAAGGTAAGGAGTCAACTTACGCAAAGCTGTTCTTATTCGAGCTTTAGAGTTTGTGACTTAAAGTTAGAATTTGATTGCAGTTATCTCCAGGTTTATATTTTAAATAAAAATATAGGTAAAATATGTTAATTTTAGCACGCTATTATATTGTCGAGTTGAGTCGTGAGATAAAATAATTATGGACATTGTGATAACTTGACAAAATTTCGTAAAGCAACCACATTTGTTGAGATGATTTCGGCGCAAGATGATTTTCGATGCGTAGGCGCAGCCGGACAGTCGACACGTTTCATTAGTTACGAGACTGCACATTTAGCTTCGTCTCTTTCTCGCGCTCTGGCATAGTATATATTGGAGCGAGATAACATTATGTTTACATCTTTATGGACCAAAATGTAGACGTGGCCGTACTCGGATCTTCCCAGATGCGATCGGCTAATTTTCGTAGGTAGGAGGAAATCGTAGTTACCACAGTTTACATAGCGCTTCCAGTTTTTTTTACATTATTTATTGGATGTTAACTTCAGCTTGTATGACTTTGTATATCGTATCGCGAGATCAACTCTACGTAGAGTTGGTTTTCCTTAACTTCTCTTTTTATATCTTGATGTTATCTTTGAAGTATTAAAAAAATGCTTCAAGTTTTTGTGCGATGATATTTAAATAATTAATTGAAAATGTTCATTTACTTTCAAGGCTTAACCTTTAATTTGAAAATTTAATTAAGTTTTACTTATATACATACTAACTTGTATGGTTATAGTAGGTTGGTACTCAGGTAGGTATAATAAATCTAAATTGTGTAATTTAATATAATATAATTTTCTTTAAATTGTGACTTCATGTACCTAATTAATCAGTAATTATTTTAATTAAGTAGATAGGTATAAATACCCACCTTTAAGTAATTATATTATGGATTAAATTAATTTTAATGATATTTTAAAATGCACTTAAGTAGATATTTATAACTTAGCTATTGCGCTAGCAGTACCCACCTACCAACTTAGTTTTGCTTTAGATGGTAAGTACCTACCTAGGTATCAAAGAAAATTCTCGTTAACGTAGTGAATATAGGTAAGTTAATATCGACGCTTGAAAGGAAAAATTGACTAAGCGACATTAAGCTAACTTTACAGGAGAGCAATTTAAAGTTGGAATTTTTAGAATAAATCTTAGGTTTTTTTGTAATCCTCCTGACGACGTTATTCTTACTGTTTTGGAATCCTTATTTTATCATCTATATTGTGGCATATACTACAACTTTTCTAAAAATTCAACTTTAAACTGTAAAGTTAGCTCAATGTCGCTTAGTCAATTTTTCCTTTCAAGCGTCGATATTGTTTTTAAACATAGTATAAGTAGGTATAAGTTAATGCATACCTACATTTATTTAAACTTTATTATACCATATACAATTTATTTATTTATTTAATCTTTATTATACCTAATACAGTTGGTATAAAAGGCGAGCTTAATGCTAAGAGCATTCTCTACCAGCCAACCTTTGGGCAAAGCAGATAACAACGATGGCGGTATTAAATATTATATGAAAAATTTAATGAATAAGTTACTATTAAAAATAAAGAATATAAGTAAATAAAACAGTAAATTCATACTAAATACAATGTGGTACAAAAGGCGGACTTAATGCGGACTTAAAGGTGGACTATTCAGAATATTTTTGGCAGAACAACGTTTCCCGAATCAGCTAGTTTTATTATGAAACACGACACAATCATATCGTGATCTAGAGCGTCATGACGTTTCACTTTCGAATCCAGTGACTTTTTTTATTTGTATAAAAACAGATATCGCACCCTAAGTGGAAGAAAAGCATAAGTTGTTACTTTGAATTTTAGTTATTAATATGATTGGAAAGAGGGACAAAAGCTGCATATGCTCAATTTTTTCTAAATTTTTATCATTAATCTTGACGGTTTTGTGCAAGAAATTGTAATGTAAATTCCTTTGACTACTTACTGATATTTTAACAGTTTTTTTGGTCTCCTGTAAAATTGCAATTTTCTTCTTATGCCTTTTTCCACTGAGGGTACTATACGACTTAGAACAAACATTATCTGTCAAAAGATTGGGTTCTTGTTCTCTTCTTCCTTGTTCGGCAACCTGACGGTGATGCATTGGTTGTTACTGATGACAATGTCGGTAGCCACTTACCATCAGGTGGATTGTCAGCTCTTTTGACGACTAGTTTCGTAATAAAAATAAAAAAATTAACAAAAAAACAATTCAAATTAATAACATCATTTCCAATAAAAAAAGAATCATCGAAATCGGTTGGCGTGATATTAAGTTATTCGTCCATTTGTCGCGCACATACTTAATGCAAAAATATATATGGTTTTCTCGTTGATGCTATTGTCAGATCTCGCTCAAATTTGAGTGGAACCACATGACAAACACCAGATTTCGATTAAAAAAAGATCATCAAAATCGGTACACCCAGTCGAAAGTTCTGAGGTAATAGAAGGAGGGCCATCTCTGTGTATGAAAAGTGTCCGTAAAAACGCGTCCAATTACGAGTGGCGCTGTGGTGTGGTCTACAACAGAAATATCTGTGAAATAGCACAGACACTAGCGCCATTATGGAACAGCTGGACACTTTTTCAACTTTCCCCTCATATGAGATGGCCCTCCTTCTACTCTGTCCTCCGTGTGCAAACCGTAGGTACATCTTCATTAAAGTTTCACAGCTTATCTACAGAGATTCAGCATCATCTAGTCATTATAGTAGTTCTACAAAATAATGTTGCAGACCTGGTCTTCACTGTAAGAAACCTTCACATCTGAAAGTTTTCCATAAAATTCTCAAAAGCGTGTGACCGTTGTCAGTCCGCACTTGGCCAGCTTGGTGGAAAATGCCTTCAAAGAGGAGACTCTACGCCACTAGTGGGGACTATGACTATTCTTTCTCAAGATTTTAATCAATGCCGGAGTTAGAGCCACTGACGCCCTATGCAAGGATATTGTGGCGCCCACATAAGAAAATTAAAATCGAAAAATCGAAAATGTTTTCGCTGAACCCCCATTGGTTCATGTTTATTAAGAATTTTGTTTTCCCTTTTTTGCTCCTCACCCCAAATGCCCCTCCAAATTTGTCGCCCTAGGTCATCGCCTAACCTTGCTCCCCCACTAACGCTGGCTCTGATTATAAAATATATCTTGCATAGATTCTAGATAAGTAGGTAAGATGACATAACCGATTGATTATAAATGCAATATCTGTGTCATCACAGTTGCCAACATAAAAAACGCTCAGCGGAAGTGGAGGGTCGCCACGGAAGGCAATATCCGGTTTCCTGCTAACCCCTTTTTATTTTAATTCACAATTATAAAGTTATTCGCTTGATTTCGTAGTGGCTCCTTGCGGCGGCATGGTTTGAATACAAATGGCATTAACGCATAGGAGATGAGGGTGGTCCTAGTAATAATATTATTTAAAATGCTCGCGTCTATAACGTAGGCTTTCGAATATATTATTTTTCCATAATATATTCGTGTAGGTTCAAAGTTATGTATTAGGTGATTTTCTTTGGGATTCCAAAGAAAAATAACTGCGTTTCTTAGTATACACACTAAGTGAAACTATTATTTTTTCTCTTTACATTTAACTGGCATGAGTAAATTCAATAAGGTCTGAGCAAAATTTTATACCCAGAGACAATTGCCACGAGAGTTAATCTATACTAATATTATAAAGAGGAAAGATGTGATTGTTTGTTTGCATTGAATAGGCTCCGAAACTACCGAACCGATTTGAAAAATTCTTTCACTGTTGGGAAGCTACACTATCCCCGGGTGACATAGGCTATATTATATATTTTTTTACTATTTTTCCCGAAGCGAAGCGAGGGCGATTTCCTAGTATAATTGTTAAAAAGGTTTGATTACTCTTAACCCCCGACGCAGAAGACTAGTGTTAGTGTTAGACGTGTCTGTGTGCTCGTGGCATCGTAGCTCCTAACCCTTAACAAATGGATCGATGTGAATTCGATTTTTTTTGTAGGTAACATCTTTGTCATGTGATTTTTATGATGTCTATAAGAATAAATATGTCTGCCATTAGCATTCACAGAAATACGTGATTTTTATTTCTCAATTTTCATTTTATCAATCATAATCACTTCTCTAACCAAAAATCGCCGATAAGTCCTCTACAGAATATCCAAGTAGGTACAAACAATAGGGATGTTGACACTAATTATAAATTAATATAATTGTCTAAAATATTAGTGGTAACATTTAAAGGCCTAAAATATGATTCTTTTACTGAAATCAATTACAATAAATTAAATATCATTAATTTAAAATGTTAAAAATTGTACTCACTATCACGTGACCTCAAACGCCATTTTGAGAATATGACGTCATTGGAACAATTTTATATGGAAATTCAACAAACTTAGCAGATAGATAGTATTGAATATCGTTTAGTGACGTCACGTGACGTTTTTGGTGGGAAATTTGATAATGATTTTTATTTATCCATTTATGTTTTTAAATTGAAGATTATTATTTTTATAATATTTTTTCCGTGAATATTGAGGTTCTATCTATAAAATAAAATTGAATCCTAAAATTAGTCAACATCCCTATTATCTATCTAATGCTCCAACTCAGAGTCACTAACGGTTACTTAAATCGCTCCTTAGTACCGAATTTGTATGGTGATTCTTTACTAAGGAGCGATTAAAGTAATCGTTAGTGACTCTGAGTTGGGGCGTGAATATTATCTTTGGACCGTAAGCGTCACTTACTTACCTACCATCTAACTATCACCCACTATATTTTGTATGCCAAACTGTAGCAAATGTGGACATACTACGTTCTATAAGGTACATAGTTGACCGATTTCGTAACCACTTTTTGAGCAAATTAAATAACTTATTTAATTTCATTCGAGTATTCGATATTTGTAAATATCACAACAAGCTTGTTAGGCGGTAACTACCCTCATTTGAAGGTTAGATAATCGAATTACTGCGTGCATTGCACAACGAGTGAGGGGCGTATGGAAAGCGGTAAATTGCTGGACAATTTCGGCGAGATCTGTGCGCATCGGTTGTCGCGACGGTACCGTCAGCACGAACGGTATTTTCGTTTAAATCGAATCAAATTTAATATTACCTACCTTTTTATAAAAAATTATGTTCTCCCAGTAGCCGAATTTAACACAATCACTTCTAAAACTTTCACTCCTTTTAATCTTTTAGAAATCGGTTTACCTAAGTATAGAGGTTAAATTAGAAATTTTTACACTATATATGCATTAGCTAAAAATTTATAATATTGTACCTTAAATAATATTTAGGTAGTTATCTCGCAACAAAACTTGTAAACTTGTAAAAATGGTAAATTTCGACATCACTTGACCAATTTTTGGCCTTTCGGTACATCATCGGTCGCTCAGCAGCATAAAATCTAGCCTAACCATTTCCATGTATGCTCATAATACCTGTATAAACCTTTACGCCCACCTCGGAAGCGAAGAAAACATGTTGTACAAAAAAAAATTAAAAAAAGTGTCCTTTTTACGCCCACTTCAGATACGACGAAAACATGTTCTAGAAAAAGACAATTTAAATGTAACCCCAATAAAATGCTTTTTCTGCTATCGTTACACCCTGCGCATTAGACCTAAGTTCAGCGCGTGCGCGTCACAAGCATGAAATTGTCGCACTTTTGCTTTCTCGATGGCGCGATACGCGACGTCCTTCCTTTCGCTTTAATTACGATCATCATTACCGCAGTCATTGCAGTCATTACTAAGGTACTTGACCTGCAGGGGAATGACTGAGTTCAGGTTCAAACTACCTGGTAAGTTAGAAGTGTAAGATTCCATTGTCAGTCTTAAGCCAGGTTAACTTTGTTTTATATTTTTGAGAACTTATGTTAATTTTTTTAACAACTTCGATCCTACCAAAAAAAAACAAAAAAAACATGTCTTGTGAAATATGTTGCCAAGATTCACAATGTCATAAAGCTTTTTCTGTTAAAAACATTGAATCTCATGAAGAGCTCCTAAATAGCTCTATAGCAACTCTACATAAAAAAGAATGACTCTCGTCAGCAATCATCAGCTCTGAGGAAGAAACACCGATCTCTTTTCACAACTCCGCTTTGCGCATCTCGACATGACTTCACTTCAGTAAAAGCTTACATACGCCTGGTCTAGTGTAGGTACTTTAATAGCCTTGTGGTGGGCCATTATTAGGTTGAAGCCAAACATACCTAATATTTTTTAATTATGTCTGTCTGTTTGACGATCTGGACACGGAATAGAATTAGATTTGGTGTTAATTAACAAGTATATATATTTACCCACATAAAAGCAAAAAAGAATATTGTTTTTCTAATCTTTAAATGTTAAAAATATTATTGTGTTTGTAATTAGCAGGTAAGATTAGGTTTTCTAAACTGATGCGAGGGCGAGCTACGGTATCTACTGTAATTGAATCCATAATTTATGATAATTATGTACGTAAACGTTAACAAATTAAAAAAGAAAAAGGAGCACAGCTCATCCCCCAACGGACTATCGACCTATAGAAGACAGCGGGAAACCATGGACTTTAAAAGGCTGATAGATTGAAGCCAATTTTTTACCCGACTGTCAAGACCCTTCTTTTTATATTTTTCACACGTATCTTGTATGTATGTTTGTATGTATGCATGTAATATTATTTATTACCCCATATTTTTCAAACCGCTGAACGGATTTATATAATTAAGATATCGTTAGGTTATACTTGAAAACCCAAGTATTATTAGATAAGTGAAATAAAAAAAAACAAATTTGGTGGTCACAGCCACCAAGTACCTAAGATGTTTGAAGTATCAAAAAATAAAAATGAATCGAATAATGTATTATGGGTATCAAATTAAAGAGCTCTCCATAAGAATTTCAAAAAGGTATATCATGATAGCTTTATTGATAGCAGGCAATGATGATTAAAAAAATTTTTTTTTGCTTTATAGTACCTATCATTGATAGCAGGCGGTTTTTTTAAGTTCTAAAGGCGATCCCCAATTTTCGGCCCCGAACCATATGTAATCTGTGCTAGAACATCGGACTAGACAAGAGTAAACTATATACCAAAAAATTCGTCTTATTTATAAGATAAACATATTTAAATCTTAGCTTCAGCTGCTCTTGCCAAATGAACAAAATAATGCAAAATAGTTTTCACAGTATTTACCTCATTACATACGATTTTATAATCGATTGAATCGATTGATAATGATCGATTGATGGAACATAATAATATATTTTATGTATTATTTAGTGATTATAATTATAATATTAATTTTATTTTTACATATTTTCGTATTCCATATAAATCAAAACTATGTAATATGTTATAATTACCATTCAATCGTTACGCTAATTTTATTAAATTACATTTCGAATATTTTGACATCGATTAATCGATTGACAACAATGATGATGTAATCCCTAATAATGTCATTTTGGTAACCATAGTATTTATAAATAACACCACTGTATTGTCATATTTGTCATCGATCTTTCATCTTTCTACGCGTGTTCTTGTATATTTTTACTATCAAATATTTTCAGCGTATTTGGAGTCCTATTTACTATTGAAACTCATCGACACGTACACAGTGATTTTAATTTTCTATTGTATTCGCTTTCGTACTTGTGTTTTGGTGAATGTGTTTCGCAGTTTCGCTACAATTTCTTGCAAACCAATACTATATGAATATGGACTCCTTAATCGCCTGTTTTGTGACTGACAAAGGTTCAGAATAAGTCCTGAACACTGGATAACGTACCCTATACATCTTTAGAAGATCGGAAGTTGCTGTGGCCATACTTACAATGAGTATATTATGGTATCTTGATTGGGCAAGGTACTAACGAAATATAACGCCTCCTGCACAACTACACGAAATATTAATATATTATAATGATAACTAATAAAATCTCTTGAAATATGCAATAGCTTTTATTATACAACCTTTTTATGACATTCGTTTTGGGTGAAAACCATTGAAGTAGTAGATATTATAATAGACACCCGCAACGTAAGTGTAACATACATATTAAATAGCACTGTGACACGAGTATGACATAATCATAACCTATAATTAAGGTGATTCGTTCTAGGATTTCCTTAGTTGGCCATTGCTGGCAGCCGTGAAAATTGGAGAAATTGAACTTTTTGCAATAATCTAATTAACAGCCAATTTCCAGTCTTGTCTACTTAGGCCTGAGTTTCTATGGAAACTGGGGTTCTCCTTTACCTATACCTACTACTTTTTACATTTAAAATGCAGTCCGTTTATTGAGTTTGATCGAAATCTCATTACGAGCGAGAATTGTTCGATGTCGAAGTTAACTTTCATTTCATACGACAATGTCACGCGCAACGTGCAACGATGATGACTCGCGACAACTCGTTACCTTTTTAGCTTTCATTTCTGGTTTTAGAGCACTTTGGCCAGTATTAAACCAATGCATACATCTGTCGTTTTAGAATAGAATAGAATAGAATACTCTTTATTGTACACACCAAATAGGTTACTACATTACGTTTTAAATGAATAACATGAACTTAACGCGAATACATTTGAAGATAACTTAGCCACGTCCAAACTTAGATAGGTACGTACTTAAGCCTATATTATGCAAAACTCTAAGTTGCAAATTAAAACTTAACGCGATTACGACTGAAAATAACATTATCTACTGCAAATACTTAGTCCCATGTTCGTTTGAAGATTATTTATAATATTCTGTATCAATTAAAAAGATGACGCTGAGGAGTTTCTTTCGCCATTCCTTCTCCTCCATGACAAGACGCCTTCCTGAGACGGTGGTAGGAAATAAGTGTACCTATTGAAATACCAACATGATAAAATGATTTTATGCATGATTTTATGGAATATTTGACCGTATTGGGACGGCGTAGAAAAGTGACCCCATTCTGTCAAACCAGGCTGTCGTAAGAGGTGACAGAAGCTGATCGGCCTGGTGGTAGGTTGCGTAAGGATTATATTAGCAATGTTATTAATGCATTAATATGATTACTATCTTTCCGTGTCTGGCTAGCTGACAGCCATGGTTAAGTTAGCCACCAAACGAGTTATCGAAAAATTGTAAGTATTTGAAGCCCCATAATAATTTTGGAATACCTTTGCATCTTTTTATCTCTAAGGAGTCTCTGCGTTATGCTGCGGACGGACGGACGGACGTGACGAAACTATAAGGGTTCCGTTTTGATTACGGTATTCAAATTAACACGACTAATGCTTTTCTTGCACTGAGGGTGCGATATTATACCGGCAACTGCGTGCAAAGCCACGGGAAGGGCGCTACAGTCTGGCCAGGAATTTATCAGTTGACCCACTCGCGATATATTTTATTACATATTAAAATGGGTATAAATACTATCTATGTCTGTAGGTATAAAACAATTTTCATCAAATAAACAGTGAGTGAAGGTCGCGTCTAGTTCAAACCTTAGACATATACTAAAAATCTTGACAAAAAGTCTTCACCAAAAGTGAAAATAAACAAAAATGTAGTTGTAAATACTTTATTAATAACATAAATCGATTTTTGTCTTACAATAGTCGTTATGCACTAAAACGCTGTTTTATTTAACTACTTTATTGATAAGTACATCATATAAAATACCCTCTATGTAGGATAATACATAAAATAAAATAGCCTGAATCCTATCAGACATCTTTAGTTAGTGCTAAAGCCGGCGGGCTACAAATAGGACTCAAAATAAGATCAATATAACCTCAATAAATAAGTTACAGAAATGACAGATCAGTATTAGAATTTTTATTTATATTAATTGATTTTTATGCTATATTTTCACTTCGTATTCATCAAATTCTATTGAATTATCGATTGAATCATTTAGGGTAGAGAATAGATACAAGTGATTTAAATAAATATGCTACTTTAGCACACATTCATAAATATTTAAATACATACAAACTCAGAGCTTGCCCCCTTTACCCGTACCTTAAATAGCGGATTGTATTGTGCATGCCTATTTGCTATATAAGAATCGAAGGTTTTTCAGCTTTTAATATTCAAAATTGTTATACAACATATAAATATGTGTCATTTAATTTCGTTCCAAAATATTGTTATTTAACATTTACATTACTTTTTTATTCAACAACGTGCTAAGCCATACATTAGGTACTTAAGATATTCATATTAAGTATTAAATGCTGCTGTTATAACAAAACGATGTATTTATTTATATAATCATTTGGCAAAGTAATAACTCGAGTCGAATGTACCATTGGTGGATAAATATTATATTTTTATTACATGAATAAAAAAATGTTAGGTTAGTAATTGTATTGTATTGTTTATTTTAAACATGATTATTAACTTTTAATAATAATTGATTGATTGATTAATATTGACCGGTAAGCTTGTTAGAAATTCTGCCTAAAGTCCTTATTCTGTTTTCGGGAATGTTATATTTAAAATACTGTTTTACATAAACATGCAAATTATAAATTAATTTGTCATTTAAAATAAATAAATTCCAGAGTTATAAATATATAAATTATACATTTTGTTAAGACACTTAAATTTAATAACATAACATATTGAAATATATACGTAAAGTATTATAGATATACACAAATTATTATATAGTTACATGTGTTATAGCCAGCTCATTTTGTTATAATTCAATGTTACTAGTGTTCTTATGATTACAAGAATATGAACAAACCATTTATTTACTTACCCAGTAATTTCTTATGAGTGCAAGTCATAAAAAATAGTTACTTTAAATAAATGTGTATCAGAAATTATTGTATATTTTTATCATTAAATCAGAAGTAGGGACACAGTTTAACAACATACCAAAATCTTTAAACAGTAAATTAAATTTTCAAAGGTTTTAAACCAACCGTTTACATAATAAAATGAGATTTATAATTATTAAATTAAATTAAGTAACATTATAAGTACTAAATTTGTATTAGGCACTAGTGCGAATAATTTTACAGTAAAATATTGCTTTTTTTATTAGAACATTTACTTTTTTGTATTACGATTCCGATTTTCGAAGTCTACCTTAAACCATATTTTTATGTTCTAAAACAAAATGGTAAGTGATCATATTGATAACCGTCTGTCTACTAACTAAAACCGACATAATATGACAGCGGAAATGATAACTGTAATTATTTTATAAGACTTATTTGGTAAACAATCTTAGCAATTGCTTTTTATGGAAATATTAATTTAAATTACTTAAAAAAATGATCAATGGTAAATAGAAATTAGTTACGGCATTAAATCATTATTCGTTTTTAAATTATTTTAATTTTGTTTCTGCCTTATTTATAAATTACAAGTATTGATAATTAGATATTTTAGTTTAGGTATATAGAAAAGTGCAAAAACGAAATTCCATAATATGTATGTATGTGCTAACAGCGTCGCCTAGGGGGAAGGAATAGATACTAACTTTAACTGGAGTATTTAATAGGGATGTTGAATAATTTTAGGATTCAATTTTATTTTATTTATTTTATAGAACCTCAATATTCACGAAAAAAATATTATAAAAATAATAATCTTCAATTTAAAAACAAAAATTGATAAATAAAAATCATAATCTTTCTCATCAAAAACGTCACGTGACGTCAGTATCCGATATTCAATAATATCTGTCTACTGAAGTTTGTTGAATTTCCTAATAAAATAGGAACAATGACGTCATATTCTCAAAATGGCGTTTGAGGTCACGTGACAGTGAGTACAATTTTTAACATTTTAAATTAATAATATTTAATTTATTGTGATTGATTTCAATAAAAGAATCATATTTTAGGCCTTTAAATGTTACCACTAATATTTTAGACATAAATTTATATTAATTTATAATTAGTGTTAACATCCCTATTTTATTTACTTATCATACGCAACATTAAAAACTTCAAGAACTTCAGCATCTGACAAAATTATCACGTGTTACTGTTATATAAATCAAAATGTATTCTTAATGACATTTTAATTTGTAATTTTTTCCGTCAATAATTGCATATTATTACATGTATTTTGCCACCATTTGATATTAGTTCTATTCCTCACCACTGCAACGCAATGTCGACATAATAATATTTCACATGTATATTACTTATTCAGTAAAAACAATTTACAATGTTAATAAAATACTACCATTTCCTTGTATTTCACATCCAAAACCGCGTGCATTATCACAGCAATCATTTACATCACACTATCAGCCATCACAATTTTATCTTAATAATTATAATATTAAATCACCCCACTCACCATTATATAGTATTTATAAATATTATTTTATGAATTAGCCTGAGAGTAATATTGTGGCCTTTGTACATAACCAAACTATAGTAAAAGTAGCATAACCATAGCTATCATATTTGTTTTAGTTAAGGGATGGCTATATTTTGCTATTAGACGCATTGTATAGTATAATTTAATACAGCCATAGCATTGTTTGGCCTTAATACAATAGTTAATAGACAAATATAACAGACATAATAATAAAGTCCTAGTACAAATTAACCATTGTATAGCCATTAAAAAAAACTCTTGGGTTAGGTATTTTGTAAGATTATTTTTCGCTATTACATATTAATCTCTAAATCCTCGGATATCAACCAAAAAGATTATTATCACAGGATATAATTACTAATAATTATGTTTTTGCACTTATTAACACGGATTAAATATTTTAACCGCTACCGGTACTCGGAAATACCGGTATGAATTACAAAAAAAATATCTGTATAATGTTACAATTAAAATCATATCACACATAATATAATATAGTATAAAGTATAAACGTTGAAAAATGAGCACTATATCATGTTACTTATGGTTCAAATTTCAACATATAATCGAAAGTGTACGATGCATAGAGTGGAGTTGACAAAGTGTAAAGTGCGATCTCCAAGATGTCATCAGATTATCCGATATAATATTCAAAAGCAAAATAAAATAATCCATAACATATCATAATATTTTTTAGTCATTATTGTCATACATAGGTGCATAGATACATTGATTAAACACCCGATTTCATTACAAAAATTGATGTTAAACTTCGTTTAAGCTTATGTAAGTAATTCAATAAGACATTTTATTACCATGCCATATCGGATCGGATAACCTGAAAACTCTTACTATAATTATCAATTTTAGGTACAAAAAATGATTATTTATCATTACGGCTCCCAAGGGTAGCTTTACACACATACCCCTTAAGCGCCAAGACACCCCTGCATTTGATGTGAACCTGGTACCGCGCGCACCAGTCTAGGTTATTGCAACCCACGCCAGCGTCCGATAGCGTTTTTACAGCCGCTAAGGAAAGTAGATCTGAAATATTAATTACTAAATTAGTGTGGTTGCCTTGGGATGGGTGAATAGAAACTGAATAGGTACCTACTTAATTATTATATCTAATTATAATTATATTTGCTCAGAAGTGGGCCATCAATGGGTTGAAGCTAAATATTCTATTCAATAAAGATAATTAAATATTTCCACTTAAAACTTGTAACAATAACGTTTGATGGAAGAGCATTCATTTTAAATAAGTCGATGTAAAGAACACGAAGCCAAATTGTACTAATATAATTTGCTCGATCATGTCTCGACGTTTCTATTAACCTTTAACGACAAGTGAGGCCAATTTTCATAGACTCCAACTAGCAACAGTCCAGACTAGTTGCTATTGAACCCAATGGCAACACTTGGGGTGTTTCGCAACAGTTACTCACCGGGCGGCTAGTTGCTATTGACCCCACTAGGGGTGTTTCGCAACAGTCACTCACCGGGCGGGTCTGCATGTGTCAACAGCTGTACGCAGTAGGACGCCAGGTTGATCTGGGCTATGGTCGGCTTGATACGTCACCAGTTTCTATTGACCCCACTAGGGGTGTTTCGCAACAGTCAGTCACCGGGCGGCTAGTTGCTATTGACCCCACTAGGGGTGTTTCGCAACAGTCACTCACCGGGCGGCTAGTTGCTATTGACCCCACTAGGGGTGTTTCGCAACAGTTACTCACCGGGCGGATCGGCGTGTGTCAACAGCTGTACGTCGTTGGCCTTGCAGAAGGCGTGCAGCGCGGGCGGCACCACGCAGCAGGATGCCAGGTTGATCTGCGCTATGGTCGGCTTGACGCGCGACCACGCGTGGAGTTGCCGGAGACATCCACCGCCCACGTCTGCCACTCCTAGCTGCTGGACTCGACCTGGAGAATGGAATGATCAGGTTGCTTTCACAAGTTTTACATGTGGAACTTATGTATCAATGTAATGGAGATGGGGGGGGGTCATGGACTCCATCCGATGGCATTTACTGGTTGAGAATAATACTAACCATGGATATATTATTCGTACTGGATCACTGACTTTGTAGAGGTACCTGCCTGAAGATCGATGACTTCATATCGGAATGACATCCACAATCCATGATACCAACCTTCCTTAACATAGTCCTCGAGCACCGCCCACAGCACCTTGATCCCCGGTAGAATGGCCTCGCACTTGCGCGCGTCTGCGTCGCTATCCGCCTCAAGCTCCGTACTCGACATGCGGACTGGAAACATTACATTTAAACATATTGTAATATAAATTCAAAATCATCTATTCATGTAAGTATTACTGATACACTTATGCACGTTATTTTTATTTAATCTACCAGCATTTTGGTAAGGTGCTTAATAAAGAAAGGTCAATACTTTGAAAGTTTAAAGTGTCCAGCTGTTTACTGAAAATAGAGGTTCCAATAATGGCCATTCCAGAATGGTGCTAGTATCTGAGAAATAGCGATATGAACACAGCTGTTGTAAACGGAGTAAAGTTTGCTGAGTCATGCCAGCCTTAATGAATGGCGCTAGTGTCTGAGAAATAGCGATATTCAAACATAGCTGTTGTAGACCGCACCGCAGCGCCACTCGTAATTGGACGCGTTTTTACGGACACTTTTCATACACAGGGATGGCCCTCCTACCTTCTATACTCCATGACCTATAAGCAAAAGTTGGCAGCCAATTTTCCCATTGGTCAATAACAAACTGTTGCTATTCACCCCTCTAATTGTCAGGTTGACATATGTAGACACAGTTACATAATGCTAATAAGATAAAAACTTGGCCAAGGTCTGCTCACCAACATTACTCCCAAGCGAGATGGGCGATGCCTTGGTATACGCACTCTTCAAGTTGGACTCATCACGGGCGTCTTCCTTGTGAACCACCTCGGGGTTGTACGCTAGAATCACGTTCTCAATCAGCTCCGTGTGCAGTGCTGTGAATACTGGAGAAGAAGAAGAAATATCAGGAAATATCTTGAACATTCCTGCCTTTTATAAATATTTATTACAAATTTGATCAGCACTTAAAATAACAAAACTGCTTGGACATGAGTTTTTTAATTTAACTATTGCTATGAGTAGTACTAAACTACTAAGTGCTGTTTGTAACAATAGTTTCTTGCATTGAAGTATTATTACTAGCGTATAGAACAGACAACGCGGACACCATGTATGTCCCAATGCATTGGCGCCACGTGGCTTCCATCTTCAATGGATCGAACCTCCCGGGCGGTACACACATTTTGTTCGAGATGTCTGTTCTAAGGCATTATACTTCAATGAATTTCATACGGTTATTTTTTTCGAAAGCCGTATCTGTCGAGAGCCTTAGCAGAGAGACAATCATTATAATTATGATCGAGGCCACGACGCAAGGAGGAGATATCTATTGAGGTGGTTTTAAGCTATGTTTGGTGAAAATAAACTGTCGGGAGTTAAATTGTTAAATTGGTATCACTCTATTTTTTTATTCTACAGGATGAGTACCTAAGCTTTTTACGCTACTAACACAGCCTCGTAACAATTTTATAATAATACAGATACTTAATACAAAAACCTTGACACAAATCATACGTTGAATTCTAAACTTATTTGCTCTGCATGATTAACTAGGTATTATAATACTACCTAATGACCGACTACTTGATGACGTCACGCGGTGGAAATGACGTATCTTCAGTTTTCCTTATAATAACTTTTTTCCTTGTAGCATAAATTTAGAATAAAATCGTGACTGGCACTTTTGAGAAAAAAATGTATGGTTGTAACGTAAATATTAAAAGTCCGATTAGGTTTGTTATTTTATTTTGTTCACGTATTTAAGTAGGTACATACATACTTATTTATCAATAGACTAGTTATTACATAATTATTAGTTTCATGACTAGGATTTGGTATTCCGACTGATCTATATACTATAATAGCAACTGATCGAATTAATAATAATATTATAAACGCCATGAATTACGGAATTAATTTTTGTGAAACTTTGAAAGCCTGTTCAAAATAAATAGGACTAGATACTGTTAATCTCAAAAATCCTAATAATTTAATATTTTTTGTATGAATTTGGTGCTTATAGTAAATCCTTTTGGAAAATTTGAGTTCTGTGCAGAATTTCAACTACTTATTAAAATATAGTTATCGTAAAATAATATTATTTATTTAGATCTGATATAGATAAATCACATTCACATCTTAGGCTATCTGCAGATAACAAATGAGAAGTAGATACTTGTCTTCGACATTAAACGTTACGCAATATATACCTTACTTCCGCATTATTTATTTAGACATATTTATTTCTACGCAATTTATCGAAACTTCTAATGTGACAGCGACCAGGCCTGGATTTGTCAATAGGCCGTATAGGCCGCGGCCTAGGGGCGGCAGCGTCCTAGGGGCGGCAGATTTCAGATGATATAATATTATACCTAGATGATTTTGCTTTTAAAAAGTGTCGCAAAAATTGTAATTCTTGTTTTTTATGCACTTTCGTAGTGACTAGTTCAATGCCTTCCTTACTATGAATGGAAAATTATTATTTTAGAAAGGTATATGGGGCGGCGGAAATAAATTGGCCTACACTCATAAAAAATATAAATCCGGCACTGACAGCGACATGTTTTTTAACATTTTTTACTAGAAATCGAACTCTAGACCATGGCGATCCGGTATGGTAACCATTGCACCACATGGGTCGTCAACAGCTATTAAAACTCACCATTCTCCAAACACTCCGTCAAAGCCTGCGTGCTGTCCTCATTAATGAATATCTTGACACCGATTTTCAAATTCTTCCTCTCCTCTTCCGCCATTTTGTTATGAACGTCGTCATGTGGCCTGGTTATGTTCAACACCGCTTCCCTCTTCACTGTGGAGGTCGATACCACCATGTAGTCTGAGGTCTGTTTGGAGGGGTCTGTGCCTTCTGGTATTGAGTTTCCATTTTGAATGGGCAGTTCGTGGGTTCGATTTTGGTTGCTCCATTCTGATAGTGTTAGTTTAATGCTTTCTGATAACTGGAAATAAAGAGAAATGGGAGTGAAACATCTGAGTATTAAAAAAGAGATGAGAAAAGGAGAAGAGTTTACATAAAAGAAAGAGAGGAGAAGAAAAGAAAAGAGACGATTGTATTCCTGTTGCAGTAGTTGAGAGGTAGGTGGATCACTTTTACCTTTTTCGTCACTGCTATAAGTACTGCTGCTATGCTAGAGAGCAGATAGATAGATTATTTCTGTCATATAAACTGCAGCAGACTAGAGAGTAGAGACTAGAGAGCAAAACTAGAGCAGCCCTAGTCTAGCATCTATCCAATAGCCCTGCCTGTATGTCACTTACTGTGCTAAAGATTCGTCAATAGACAATATGAGGATGGAAATTATAAACTACTCTTTTGAGGTATCACTGTTCTTTGATTAATCAAATCATTTCAAAAATCAATCGAAAATCGCGCCTAATCATTAGCATTAGTCATACTATCAAAGTCACAGAGCATGACTTAGCAAAATAGCACTACACATTTGAAATACTTAAGTCCAAACATACAGTGCCCTCCAAAAGTTAGTTGAAATAAGCTATGATTTATTTTATAGAAGATTGTTATCAATAATATTTTTTCATGCAACATAAATAACACAGCTTTTAATTCAACTGACTGTGCTCTATAATACTCCATAAGAAAATAAGACAGATCCTTATCGCTTGCGCTGCCCAAACATAAACAATGATTTTATAGTCTAAAGTAATGCGCCAAAAGTTAGTTGAACTATTTCATCGTAGCTGATTACACGCATGTTTGTGCCTCTAGATAAGTAAACTTTGGTGTTTCTATTGGGAAATATTACGTGTGTATAGTTCAATATTTATTTCATTATTAATTGTTTAAAACAACTAAAAAAATATCGTTAGATGGCTTCAAGACCTAGACTCAGTATAGAAGAAAGACAAAGAGTGGTTTGTGAATATGATTGGCTTAAAAACTATAGTCAAGTAGCAAAATTATTTCAAATTAGTGTTGAAGGAGTGAGAAAAATAATAAAAAAAGTAAAAAAAAACTTGATATTAGCTGGATAGGCCTCGATCTGGACGTTCAGAAGTGACTACAACGAAGAAAAATCGACTGATTGTGCGTCTTTGCAAAAAAAATCTCAGTAGAACAGTAAAGGAAATTCAAGAACAATTACAAAATGCTGGTTCTACAGTCTCTCAAACTACTATACGAAGACGTCTTCATGATGCAAAATTAAGAGGATATGTAGCTCGAGAGAAACCCCTCTTATCCAATGTTCACAAGAAAAGACGACTCAAGTTTGCTCTCAGATATGAAATTAATCTCTGGATTTTTGGAAAAAAGTTATTTATAGTGACGAATCGAAGTTTGAAGTGTATGGAAATAATCGATTTAAAACAATTTGACGATCTAATTCAGATAATCCATATGATAACAACTATCTGCGAGCAACAATGAAATATGGAGGTGGTTGAGTGATGGTGTCGGGATGTTTTTTTGGTTCGGTTAATTTTGAATCATGAAGTCGTCTTCGTATTCGGAGTTTGGGAGACTGTAGAACCAGATTTTGTAATTGTTCTTGAATTTCCTTTACTGTTATACTGGGACTTGTTTTTGCAAAGACGTACAATCAGTCGATTTTGCTTCGTTGTAGTCACTTCTGGACGTCCAGATCGAGGCCTATCCAGCTTATATCAAGGTTTTTTTACTTTTTTTATTATTTTTCTCATTCCTTCAACACTAATTTGAAATAATTTTGCTACTTGACTATAGTTTTTAAACCAATCATATTCACAAACCACTCTTTGTCTTTCTTCTATACTGAGTCTAGGTCTTGAAGCCATCTAACGATATTTTTTTAGTTGTTTTAAACAATTAATAATGAAATAAATATTGAACTATACACACGTAATATTTCCCAATAGAAACACCAAAGTTTACTTATCTAGAGGCACAAACATGCGTGTAATCAGCTACGATGAAATAGTTCAACTAACTTTTGGCGCATTACTTTAGACTATAAAATCATTGTTTATGTTTGGGCAGCGCAAGCGATAAGGATCTGTCTTATTTTCTTATGGAGTATTATAGAGCACAGTCAGTTGAATTAAAAGCTGTGTTATTTATGTTGCATGAAAAAATATTATTGACAACAATCTTCTTTAAAATGAATCATAGCTTATTTCAACTAACTTTTGGAGGGCACTGTAGTACTTATGTAGTTAATGCAAATCACTTCTATAAATGCAATATACTATACATATTAACAAAGTCTTTATAAAAACAAATAACCTTGATCTAGAGTAGTTGTCACAGGATATTAGTATAGGATTATCAAACAAATTACTGGCAATGAACAATGTTATTGATTGACCATCAATGTTATGACAACAATGTACTGTGACTATTGTGTCCTGCTTTGGATAGGACAGTCCTGCAATGTGTATAGCAGTGCCGGCGTTAGAGCCACTGACACCCCACGCAAGAATATTGTGGCGCTCTCATAAGAAAATAAAAATCGAGCTTTTTTGCTCGAAAATTTATTGCTCAACTAATGGGAACGTAAATGTATTAAGAATTTTTATTTTTCATTTTATTTGTGCAATGAACAAATAACTTTTAACAAAGTTTGACCACAGAATGAGTGTCACTAGTAATCATTCATTTTTCATGACAGTTACTTCTCTACAAGTATGTATTGTTTGTTAATGCTTAGTAATTATTGTTATATATTATAATATAAATAAAGCGATAATGTCGCCCATTGTCTTGTATTCTTTTTTCTTATGCTCTTATGTATATTATTTTATGGTGTACAAACAATAAAGTGTTAAATAAATAAATATATAGACTACGAGTAACCACCCTCGCTTTGCTTCGGTTTTCTTTATTTTTTACACCTTGGGTTACATTATTGGAGTTTTATTAAGGATCCCTAATTTTTTGAAAATATAATATAGCCTATGTTACTCGGGGATAGTGTAGCTTTCCAACAGTGTAAGAATTTTTCAAATCGGTTCAGTAGTTTCGGAGCCTATTCAATGCAAACAATCAAATCTTTCCTCTTTATTATTAGTATAGATAATACAGTGGCAGTATAGCCATGCAAGCCGAAAAACCTAGCTTACTATCATCACTCTGCAGCTGTTAACACCCACATTATTTGTTGGTAAATATACATGTAGCATGGAGTGTTCTATGTTGTCTGGCCAAAGAACCCGAGATCCTGGGTTATATGACACAACTGTGCTTCCCTTATTCTGATGACTTAGGCACACCACTGCTATAATAACATTTTTAAATATGGATTGTTAACAAATGGTCTAGTTATGGTAAAAAGCAAAGTAGCCAACTCCCTTAAAATAAAGACAATTACCCATAAGTCAATTCTATAAGTAATATTTTTAAAAGCAATGTTAAATAAACCTACATTGGATTGTATAACATGTAATAATAATAATGATCTTGTAAAAAATGATGTCATTCCGTGACTCTAGTGATAATTGGTTAGGAAGATGTATTATAGTGTTACTGAGTAAATATTTTATTTATGGTCTTCATGAATGGAAACATTACTGGTTTAAATTAAAATATACATTGGAAGGATTCATATTGTGTATAAGCTTCAAAATTAATAATATATAAGTAAGCGTTTATTTATTTAATCTATACTAATATTGTTTTAAGTTTACATTCTTTGACTTTGCAAAAATAATTAAAAAGTTCCTGGTTAATTTTTATTGAATAAATAAATGCAACACTAACCTCTTCCGTTACATTTTGGCCAGCTTTTTTCTTGACGTCGATCAAATTGAGTACATTCCCTGTATTTATTGTCACTTTTGATGCACTTTTCAACATCGTGGCTAACTTTTTTTTTCAACTAAATTCGTCAGGGTTTTTAGTCTAGTAAGGCAAGGTTACCGGTCAATACCACTAGAAATTAAAAGATACGCGACCGAGTGCTACGTGAAGCGTTAATATACTGACTGACTGACTGAACACTGGTGGCTTTGTCGAACAAAATTCATTTTATAGTATCCTTTAACAGCTGATAGAACTAAATGACGTAGGTACAGAAATTATGACGAAATGTGTGGATGTGAGAACATCCCCAGTTACATGAATATGTAAATATCAATGTGCTATTAAAAGACAATAGTGTTATGTTAAAGGCATTATTTTAGAGCCACAAGAATTTAATCTATTTAATTTTCATCAATGATTTGGATTTCTGGAAACTGTTTTGTTATTTCTATCAGATGACAGCAGATCAGAGTCAGCTGACTCAGCTGTCAGAACTCAGAATCAGTGCTGCCAGACCAAAATTTCAAAATCCAGGAAATACGTATAAGGGCATAAAAAATCAGGAGATTGGTCTCACAAATCAGGAGATAAATAAAATACTTACTGAATTAAACTATTGTTCATTTTGCCTATATATTTGACTATTTGTTTTAGCTATAATTTTTTCGCTTGCTTTAAAATCAAAACATTTGTTGTTTTTCAATATGTTTTTAGTTCTCAAAATTCCAGCAGTAAATCTGGTACTCAATTTATTTCTCAATTTGGTCTTTGTTATGTTAATAACTAAATTCATATCGACTCAGAATTGTATTATTCTGCAGTTTAAGTTTTCTTTTTTCCGTTTTCACTCACTCCACTCCAATCAAATAAAATAATTACATACAAAATTTAAATGTAACCTACATAGATATAGAAGTAACAAGATTCTCCCATACTTTTGACAGAGCGAGATCGCCAGTTACAAAATCTACGTGAAAGACAGAGACAAAAATGTTATTTTTTGTCCCCGTCAGCGTGGCCGATTTTATTATACATTTATACATATATATTGTGTTTTGGCGCCGATTTCGGTGCCAAACCAGTGTTGCCAGATCAGATTTTCAAAAATACTGTGCTGTCCATAATAAATACATTCCATAAATGTATGGACAATATTCTTTTAATTGACATTTTACTATCTTTAACCGATTGAAGAATAAAAAGCACTAAATGATAACCCAAGCTCATAACAATTTCTGAAATTAGCCGGAACAAACAAAGATAAACAGACAAAAATTGTAAAACTAATTTTAATGGGATCTATTGTGTTAATAAATACCCCTGTGAAAGTTTTTCACAAATCTTCAATGTACACAAATTGATTAGTCACAGTCTTAGTACATGTATTGATTACAAGAAAATATATAATATAATTATATTAATTTATATTAGTGTGTTAATAAAATTTACATAAATTTTAGTACCCTTAATTTCTTTTTAGGTTGGTCCTACTAATATCATGAGTGACGTGATAATGTTGTACAAGAAGATCAAAATGTTCAAAGATGCATTGTTTGGTAAGCATATCTATAGTAGGGCCAAATTAAAATACAATATGTAGGTATTTGATAGCTGTATGGCAAGATCTTTGATAATTATTGACAAGCAAACATTATGAATATTTTTTATAATTTCGACTACTACGGACTATAAGAACGTGTTAGACCACAATTTTTTTTTAATTATTGTATGTTATTATTATTAAATGTTACGTTGATATTATGGTTGTTTTATTTGAAAATTATACTATTATCTAAAATCAAAAGTCGTACTTATTTGGCTTCAACCCATGAATGGCCCACTACTAAGCACGGGTCTCCTCTTGAGGAGGCCTAGACTACTCCACCACGCTGCTCCAATGCAGATTTTTGGAGGAGTTAGTGGCTAATCCAAGTGTCGGAAGTCTTCATGCCGCCCGAAGGCTTCTGATATGGCTTAACGACTCCGAAAAAATTTTTCCACTAGTTTTCACCCATACAACTACAGATCGCGCCTTTTTTATGGGGTTCAGGTTCAGACTCCCCGACAAATACATGGTTACATATACATACACTCCGAGTATGTAAATGGGGCGTAAAAGTACTAGTTCTGTGAAGAAAACTCTGTGACTGTTCTTGCAATGGGAAATTTCATCAACCTGGTAACACTACAATATAAGTATCAATGACAAAATAAAAAAGAGTGTCATTGATAAGTATAGTATACTAGCGCTGTCTCATGTGAGGCCACGCCGTGTCAAAATCTTGTTACTTCTATATCTATGGTAACCTACAACATAATTATCAAGTAATACCATAAAACATACCTATTTAATTTAGTCGCGTAGTATTGGCGGGTAAAGGTTCTTTCCGTTTCTACTTATGGCAACAACAGCAGGATCGGCAATCGATAACGGCATTATATAGGGGCTTATTGCAAAAAAACTCGTATTCGATTGAGTTAGGAACATATTTTGATAATGTTACATGTGTATCCATTTTCCAAACTTAATAATACTGTTAGAACTTATTGTTGTTGATGCAGTCGGAAGATTCAGATAGGTACATTCCTTTTTACGCATAGTTAAAAAAATATAGTTCAAAACGTAAATATCAGGAGACTTCTTAATAAAATCAGTAGATCAGGAGAATCGTACAAAAATCAGGAAATCTCCTGGAAAATCAGGAGGTCAGGCAACACTGCTCAGAATACTCAGATTATATTATTAAAAAAATACTCTTTGGAACTCAGAGATGCTTGCTTCTATCTTCTGTCAAATAAATTGGACTCATTCTTCATCATGGAGGTACCAGGAGCGGAAAAAAGTGCATACCTACGCAACAAAACATGGCGGTTTTGTTCCTACTAATGTCCAATTTGACGTGACTTTGACATTCCTTTGTCAAAGTGGGGTTTAGTAGTTAGTACCTTAGTACCTTGGTCACAATTTACACCGTAGTAAAGTGATAATACAAAATGGCGAACACGGCACACGTCTGACGTCATGAAAATTTTGACAGTATAGCGAAACTGTTACGTATAGAGTTGGATTGTTTTTATTTCATACTTTAGACAAGGACGCCATTATGTTTATTATTTCGTCTTATAAACTATTCCATAACTAAGTATCTATTGACATTACACCAAATCTATGTAATTCATATATATATGTTCTTGATTATAAATTTAAAGAAGCTTTTCTTTTCACTGCCGCTAGATGGCTCTGCTTGGTCTCATAGCCATGGATATATTATTCTATCTGGATCATTGACCTTGTTGACGTACCTCAAGTTCGATAATATCATAATATCATAAGGACTATTCGACCAATCACAGTCTGGATTGAGGTTGTCCTTTATAGTAGTCGGGTGGACACTTACTTAAAAAAATTATGTCGTATTTTGATATGGTTCTTTAAAATGTTTTCTATTGGTAATTTTTCTCGTGGTAAAAAAATATAATATTGAAATTAAAATTTCTTCAAAATTACTGAATTTAAAATATCGCAATTGTTTTTATTGTAATTTTTCACCGATAATTGACAACAGTACAACACCACATTTTAAGCAACACAAACAAAAACGACGAACACAGTCTTCACAAATCCCCGATGAACTTAATCACACTGAAAAATTGCAATAACTTTTTGGCCCAGTGTTGCAAACTACCACACAATCACGTTACTTATATTATTCATCTTAGATGTTTTTATATCTTTATAAAAATCATAATCGAATGATATATCCTGGGACTACAGATAACATGGACACAATACAAAAACGATCCTTCGGTTATGACGTCAACTTCCACAAAGTTATCTTATCCAGTTAGAGTAACACATCCATGCTCATAGCCAACAGCTCGACTCGCATAATTTACGTTGCGAGCCTGGGGCCTTACTATGAGCTCTTAAAGCAGGACAGAAATTGAACTGCACTGCATTATTGTACTATGACATCTATATTAGCAGGCCTGCTGCAGCATTATCCGTTGCATTATCCGTTCAAAAAACGTTCACCCTTTTTTTTAGTATAGATTTTCATACCATGACGCTTTACTTCACAGCAGCAAAGCGTCTGTTGATCGATTCTTGAACGTCCGATATGTCAAATTAAAAAGTTACTAATAAACCAAATTTTTTAGCATTGTTTTGTTTTGTAATAAATTTTATAATTTAGATTATAATCGAGGTAAGCTGTTTTAAACCTCGCAATATTATATTCGTTTTCTTAAAACAATTTCGATAAGAAATTCTGAAGTGGATTGTTAGAATTTTAATTATACACACCTGTCAACTCGTGGTATTATTTATTGGGTTTTAAGTGCTTCAAAGCAGTTAACACCACTTTTTGCCTTTCCTCTATTTTGTACATGTGTGACGAATATGAAATCTTTGAATATTTGGAGAGCGAATACCGGATTGAAAAAAGGAACCGACGCCAGCGCACGAGGGTAATTAACAATCCTTTCGATATGAATGAAAGGGAATTTATTGATCAATACAGGTAATAGGACACTAAAAATCGATAAGTATCTTTAATAAATACCTATGCTATGTCAATAGTAGTTGCACTTAAATCACAAAAACTAATAATAAAAAAGAGGTATGTCAATACAAATATGTAATTATGAATTATATACGACATTCCAATTAAAGTTCTTACTAAGTTAAATATTTTAAGTGAGAAAAGAAACTTACGCCATAGTTAAAAGAGAATGCACTATTATGACGAAGACGAAATATTAAAAGCTTCACTCACTACAAGACTAACTGAGAAATCAAATCCACCCCGGGAACAAAATATAAAAAAAAAACACTTAACAAACGCGTTAGCTAGTTACTTCGCGATATGAAGTAAAAAGTAAAGTAATTTCAAGTGCAACTGCAAGTTTCAAGTGGGAATTGGGATGATCGAAAAAATCAAGATGATTTTAAACGAGCGCGGTAAAACTAGAAAAAAAACGGATCTACTTACGTCCGAAAACAGTTAACTTAAAATCTTCAAGGTTAAAAAGTTGTTATGAGCGCAAAAGATAGTGATGTAAGATAATGTATTTGGATAAGTTGTAATACATAATCTTATAAAAAGAACATTTATCCAAAAAAACATGTTTACATTATTTAAAAAACCCGGTAATTTGGACATGGAATGATATCGATAAAGGGATAAGTTTTTGAACGTTTCAAAGTAATAAAATGACATGCCATTGCAGCAGACCACAGACAAGCATAATCGTTCAATTGTCGTTCACCTTTTATGATGTCATAGTACGATTTTCTATTTCTAGTGATTCAGAAGCAGCCCTGCTTTTGCACTGACTGGAAATTGCGCGTTTTCTTATAAGGTCATAGTAAGCCCCCTGTTATATATCACGTAAAACACGCACTAAGCACTGTGTTCCGTGCTAAGCACACAGGAACTCATATCATGTATTTAATGTCAATTAGTTAAGGACTCCTTACGACTATCTAAGTTGGGCCGTTACATTAGTCTTATAAATTCTCAAATAAATACTTCCTTCACCAGAAACAAAAATAAAAACCTTAATTTGTTATTAAGACTTAATTAATGTCAAAAAAATACGAAAAATACCATAAGTTATGAAAAAATAACCGAATTATAAAACGGTACCTATTCGAATTTGGATTGATAGTCGTCTTTGTATTTTTGAATACCCCGATGGATGAGATACTTGTGGCTCTGTGCTGTCAAGTTTATGTCTGTCAACTCTGTCATGTGACATGACATTGTCTATCATGTCAAGTGTCAATAAACAAGAACTTTATCAACTTATTTATCACACGTAATTCATTCTCGCTTCAAAGTATCAATCAATCAAGCACTAATCTTTGTTGGCGTAGCTAAAATAATTTGTCGGTGAACTCGAGAATTTGTTTCAATTACAAGTTTTTGTTAATTATTATTTTTCCTTGATACAATATGGGCGTAGATATTTTGGGATTTGCTTATGCCGCTACAGTAGCCGCTGGAGGTATCATGGGATATGCTAAAGCAGGTTAGAATTTTAAGTTTTACTTCTTTCATTAAATCAATTGTATCATATTTTTCATTGATTGTGTTAACCTTTGAACCAGTTAATTTTTATTTGTATTCGGCATACTTACTTTTTATGTGAAAAATTAAAAGTGGTTCTCTTATTGATAAGATACCGGTTTCTGAAGTTTATAAATACATAAATCTTTGTTCAATTGTTCGAGAGCATTCGACATAATCGCATACAATTTTATAGATAAAACAGTCTTCATAAACTTGTATAATTACTGATATGGGTATCTTGTATGAACCCTGCCTTCTTAATTAACCCTTTATAAGGCATAAGGAACTAGAGATGATATAATAAAACTTTTTATATATTCAGAAAGAATTTTATATTGTTTTTAAAAAAATGAATTTTTTTTTTTAAAAAATATAAAAAAACGTGGTGGGAAAAATGTTCCCTTTGCCTGTGCAGATTCAAGATTTTTTGTGGAATGCACTAAAGCACGGTGTAATGCAGAGTGGAACCCCACATTTTTCGCACATGATCTTTGATCGTTTATCTTTTATCTTTGTGCTGCACATTCTGCATCGTTTATACGAAGGTAATTCAGCGGGCATGTGGTCTCCAACGTTTGTATAACGAATTTCTTCAGCTATAACATGTAAAGCCTTTTGGCGATTCTCCGACAAAACTGCTTTTCTTTTGCATACGTAGTTAACAGGACCAGATCGACGTTTTCTGCTTGTAAAGCCACTGATCAGACCTCTAGCAATAGAGACCCGGAATTCCAGGTTACTCAATTTAGTCACATTCTCATTTTGGCAATATAACAAATATGCATTTGTTATGCTCGTGTCAAGGAGAAAATAGAAAATACGCAGCCACCATTTTTTACTCCTCCTGCCAACAGAATAGGTGCTTTTGATTTGGTCGAAGCGATCCACACCGCCCATCCTTTTGGTGTACTCTTTTACAGCTAATGGACATTCAATTGCCATTTTCGAGCCATCTTTTTGCGTCCGCATTATTGTGGTTTTATCCACTTTTGGGTGGAATGCATTTGTTAGTAACAACACTTCTTTGCTGTCTTGCCAGACTATGAAAGCTACATTACCTTTCACTCTCCACTTGTATTGTCCTTTTTCAAGTTTCAATTTCTGTTTTACTAGTCCAGGTAGATTTTTCCTATGTCTTCTCACGGTTCCAGTAGCATAAATGCCGTTTTCATACAGATATTGCAATAAATTATAGTCGCAGAAGAAATTGTCAAATGTGACAATAATGTGATATTCTTCCAGTGCTTTATCAATTAGCTTTTCTGTCAATGTCTTTACAACTTTATATCCTAAACCTTCCTCTGTTCCAGTTTCTAATTTTCCTGTGTAAAGGTAGAACTCGTATAGGTATCCGGTATAGCTATCGCAGCGGCACCACACCTTGTAGCCTCTCTTTATAGGTTTTAGTGGCATGTATTGTTTCATTGAAGACCTGCCTTTAAACAGGATCATGGACTCGTCAATGCTTTGCGAAGAAGATGCCTTAGCATTCGTCAGGCAAGCCTCATTGATGGAATCTAATAATGGTCGTAATTTATAAAGTTTGTCGGTAATATTCGCTGGTTGTCCTAAATTGTCATTGAGATGAAAACATTGTAATATTTTCTTGAAACGCTTTACAGTCATAACTTCAGCTATCTCATCAACTCTGAAACCAGGGTCAGATGACCAATAAAGATCAATGGACGGAAGAATATTGTATCCCATAATTATTATAATCCCTAAGAAGGCTTTTAGTTCCTTTTTGTCTAAGGCTGTCCATCGTTCCGCATTGCTTTGCTCGGCGTATAAATTTGTTTGGAATACGATCGAGTCGTAGACATCGTCCGTAAAGAATTTTTCAAATAATACTACCGGCCTTATGCGGCTGCTAAACATATGTGGAGGTCCCATTGGGATTTCATCATAAACAGATGGAGTGGGTCGATATGTTGTCCACTTGGTTTTTTTCCATACTTCGTCTTCTCCGTCGGAATCATCTGTTTCTGAATCTGCGTAAAAATTCTGTGGGGATAGTGTTCTAGGCTCTGCGGCCTGTTGAGACACGGGTAGAACTTGGACTCCTGTTGCCCTTCTAGGGCGATCTGTATGAGATGACTGAGGTGATGGACGTGGCGATTGTGTCCTAGGCTCTGCAGCCTGTTGATTTGAAGACACAGGTAAAACTTGGAGTCCTGTATCACGTCTAGGATGATCTGTATGAGATGACTTCGTAAGAGGACTTCGTGGGAGTTCAACAGTTGTTGCACCACTACTTTCGCTGTGGAATGATTGGGGAGAGAGACATTCAACAGAACTACTTGGTGGATCGGGCGATTGTCGTAGAACTCCTTGGCTAGGTTTGTCTAAATCCTCTAGAATTCTTTGAAGTTTCGTGGTACTGTACTGTATTTCTTCTTCATCTGACTGCAAATCATCGTCTGACTGAGTAGGATCATCAGGAAGGCCAAAAATCTCTTCTAATGCGTGGGTTATTTGCAAATCGTTGAGAACTTTACTCTTAACCATATTTGAAAAAATCTGCAACAAACAGGCAAAGGGAATATATTTACCACCACAACTAAGTCATGTATCTAAAATATCCCAAGACCCAGGATGAAAATATGTATCTTTTTATATAGAATAAACACTAATAAACAATATTTAGAACAACTTACCGTTTCAAAATCACAAAAATCGAAGATTTATTAAGATTTGTTAAAAGTTCAGATTTTTCATTGTTTTACAACTGGCTGACATCGCAAATCAAAAAAGTAATATGGCGACCTGTCACTGTCTATAAGAAAAAAATGTTGCCATTTTCAATACGGAAATTGTTGCCATAGACAAAATCCGATAGCTTCTTTTATTTATTTTTTACATTGGCAATAGTATGGTGGTAAAAATATTCCCTCTGCCTTATAAAGGGTTAATACCCTCTTGCTTGAGTTAGCCGTCAAACAACTTGTCATGTTACAACGGGGGGCTTTAAACCAGAACTGTCTTTCTTCATTTTGACGCTTGAAAGGAAAAATTGACTAAGCGAGATTGAGCTGACATTACAGGAGAGCAGTTTAAAATTGGAATTTTTAGAAAAAATCATATATTTTTTGTAATCCTCCTACCGACGTTATTCTTACTGTTTTGGAAGCCTTATTTTATCATCTACATTGTGGCATATACAACACCTTTTCTAAAAACTGCTCTCCTGTAAAGTCAGCTCAATGTCGCTTAGTAAATTTTTCCTTTCAAGCGTCAATTTGCATATGGTATTACTTATATCTCCTCTGTTAATTTTCCCTGCTTAATATTACTATATTATATAATAATATACAATAAAAATTGTGATTTTTCAGGTTCCATACCATCACTCGGAGCCGGTTTAGTGTTTGGATCAATTTTAGGTTGGTAATAACATCTCTTTACAAATACAAAGACCTTATATGATAAATTTTGCCATTTATGAGTATGGGATACTTTAATGAAACAATAATTACCTTAACAATTTATTCAGCTGATAGTTTAAAGCTGTCATAATAGATCATCCACATGTCTAAAGCGTGTACTCAAAGCCAGAGACATGTCATCTCAGGGGTAAACCATTGACACAAGTCTCTAAGAGGAAAATACCATTATTTCAAAATATATTCATTCACTGATTTGAAAAACAAAAGCTTTTTTTATAACTTATAATTTAATGCTTGACTACAATCCCTCCTGATGGTAAGTGGCGATGTAGTCACGGATGGTAAAACGCACTAACTTAGTAAAAGCCTATTCACTCTTGCCTTGAAGACTTACATTGTAATCAAGCGGAAACACCAACGCGGACAATTTATTCCAATCCTTCGCTGTTGAACATGATGAAGCGAAGAACTATAGCTGAAAACTTTGAAACACCTGAATCAACAATGTAAAAATTGTAAATGTATTTTATTTCTCCTTTCCTGTGTAATAATTTTCAAATTGGTTTCTTAAAAACTATATTTAACAATCTATATTTTCTTTCAGTATATGTCCCAACATATTTTAAATTATTTAATCTGTGAACTAATGGTTTCTTAAAAACTATATTTAACAATCTATATTTTCTTTCAGTACATGTCCCAACATATTTTAAATTATTTAATCTGTGAACTAAACAAATAGCCTTACATTGGCGTCGTGACTAATGTTAATTTACATATTTCAGGGTTAGGTGCGTACCAGCTTAGTCAAGACCCTTCAAGATATGGGGTAATGCTCGGCACAACTACTACTCTGGCTGGTATGATGGGATACAGGTAAAAATTATGATTATTTTCTTTCGTTTTATAAATAAATAATTATAAATAACCCTGCACACTCATGCCCTTCAATAGAACTCCTAACCCTATAATATTCTAACTTTTGTCAGTTGCTAGTCAAGTCAAGGCAACTGACTTGAGGGTAATCCTATTATTAATAATATTATAAATGTGAAAATGTTAGGATGTTTGTTCCCTAATCACTCTACAACTACTTAACCGAGTTGGCAGAAATTTGGAATGGAGATAGCCTATATCCTGCATTAATACATAAGCTACTTTTTGAAGTGAAACTTCTTTAGAATCGTTGTGATTTCAAACCGGATGCAACGGAAAAAACGACAGGTAAGAGACACAAATACAGATGAAGCCAGGAAAGAATGAGACAGAAATATTCGTCAGTTAAAATAAATAAAAACGACATCGCGACAGTAAAAATGCTAAGTTGTATTCATAGATGGCGCGAGGAACAAGGTAGAAGATTCGATTTATTGCTTTTTCATCTCATTATTTTGAAACCAAAATTTTGGAAAGTTTCACTTCTACCACGTGTGAATTGCACACATTTAAATTTTTTTATCCCGGAAATGTTCAGGATTCCCGCGGGATTTCTAAAAAATCGATCGCTACAGCGGGCGAAGCCGCGCGTAAAAGCTAGTGTAAAGATAGATTATTGAAACCAGCTGTGAGCCATATAATATCGACGCTTATGGAATCCTTATTTTATCATCAACTTTATACAACAACTTTTCTAAAAATTCAACTTTGAACTGCTCTTCTGTAAAGTTAGCTCAATGTCGCTTAGTCAATTTTTCCTTTCAAGCGTCGATATGTAGAATTAACAGGTAAGAATTCACGCATGTTCTTGTTTTCAGATTCTACAACAGCCGAAAGTTCATGCCAGCTGGTCTAGTGTTCTGTCTGTCTGTGGGGATGTTTGCCAAGCTGCTTGTGAAGAATGTTGCATCTAGCCCCAATCCCATGTCAGTAAAGGGAAGTTAAGCTGACTTGACTTAACTCGATATCCAACTACGCAGAGGGATGCGGGAAACTTAATTTTTTTGTCCTTGCAACATTTACCACATACTTATCCAGAATTTTTTAGTGTTGCCAGACTACAAATACTCGAAGTTTTATTGTCGCTTTTTATAATTTTTTATGTAATATACACAAAAAAATACTGGGAAAACAAGTTTTTTCAATTCATTATTTAAGACGTGATAGATATACATAAAGTAACATATTATACTCTCTATTAGTACATGCTTAGTATTCTGGCAACATTGAAATTACTTTGATAAGAACTCTGCGTTGGTGGATATTAGAGTATCCAATACTCAAAGCATTTTATTTCTTGATGTGTTCCAATTAGATGTAGATATTTTTCTTGCATTATAAGTGACAATTTACTTAACATAGAGTAAATGTATGGATTTTGTTTTGTTATGGTGGCTCAATTGTTTGTATATTCCGGATGTTAATATTATGTTGGTGCTATAATTTATTTTTTTCAGTGATGATATGATACACATTATAATTTGTATTGTTTCAAATGTGGTGATGGTAAATATTTACCATCACCACATTTGAACGTTATTACTCTTTTAAGTGTAATATTTGGAATAAAAAACAAAATTCAATTTCATATCTTGTATTTTTTTACGATTTATACAATTTAGGAGAAAGGTATAAGATTGCTTCGAACATAAATATTTGGAACATAATAAATAGGTATACAACGGCAAGTGATGTCAAGATATTGTTTCTAATACAACTATTCCGCCAAAATACTAACATGTAAAATTTATTCTATGGTAACTTTATAATTAAAGATCTATGTCACATAAATAGTTTAGAAATTAAAAACAGACTTAAATTATAACAAGTTCTTATCGAATTTTCAAAGGATTAAAATCCAAATAAACAAGTGTAGCTTGAGAAATGAACTAAAATAAGTATTGCTAATTGTTCAAAAGGCGAACCAGTCGCTATAGTTTACAATCAAACATGAAGCCCTACTTTTATCTTAATAATTATTTCATAAAAGGCACTTGTCGGCAGTGTCTATTACCTTAGAACAATTCTATTTTACAACCGTTTAAAACAGATCATAGACTAAAGAGTATTTCTATTATAATTCCAAAACCAAACGAAAATTCGCGACGAATTCTTATTGATTCGGACTTTGATCGCCATTTACATAATTATATCTAATGTACTTATAGTTCATTAATAGTAACACAATCACATTGTAATATCACTCAGAGAACTGTGTCTGACACTTCATAGTTCTGTCTTCAGACACATTTTACACACTCGCGCGCACATTCCTTTATACCCGCTTAATATTTAATATTACTCCAATAATATTCGCATATAATTTATGACAATAATATTCAATGATATGTACGTATATTTCGATATAACTAAAAATATTTTAAACGTTAGAAACCTCGCAGGGTAATTATGTATTTATAATAAATATACATCACATAATTTTTTCACGAAAGGATTATAGGAGTGATATTCGTATATTATGTGACATGTGCGCACGTTTCACAATCTGTAGGGTAGTTTGAGGCTGGGATGGCCTCGGCGGGTGCCCGACGTGAGGTACTGAGGCACCATCCCAGCATGCAGTCTTCAGTTATAAGCCCGCTCGTTTCGCTAATGGCGGCTACTGCGAAAATACAAAATTGTATTAAATCAACGTCAATATTAGTAATTAAATTTGTTATTTTTTTCTTATCTGTTTTGATATGTTTGGACATTAATTGGGTTTTTAATAGGTAGTTAAAAAAATATTATACAAATAATATTCGGCTTCTGATTTTTTTGTCAGTGATATTAAATTAGTCGACTATAAAGTTATAAATAATTATAATATTAAAAAACACATGTAGGAATATCAAGAAGATAATTTAGTTTTTGGAATTTACTTAAAGTTAAGTTGTGTTTAGGTAATACTGTAATGAGTTGATATTGTTAACGACTGAAGGTGAGAAAATGTTCATTGATATGAAAATCTAATTAAAACATGCAATTTTGCAAATCATGGTGACATGCAGTCAACGTATGTATTTTAATTTTGTAAGTCAAAATTCAAATCATGCTCACATACATTTTTCAGTAGGTACTTTTTGTAAAATGGTTTTATACTATATCTACATTTTAATTTAAACTTAATGAAAACAAGAAGTTCCATGCTCAAGAGACGATAAATACTTATTAGATAATTGCTATTAACAATTACTACTAGACAGAGTGGAGAGTGGAAATGTTTGTACGTCATCACACATGATGGGTTGAACACAGATTGTCTTGAGTGAATGAGTATGTATTTTATACATATGGTTTTTAACTGTAGTTGCAAACTTTAAATACCTACGACTTAATGTTTTGGTTATCAAATTTGTCTATCATCGCGTAAGTGTAATAAACACAGGATTTATGTTATATTTTTTAATTATTTATCTAATGGTATGATGATGGTCTATTTCGTAGTATTGTGTATTTCAAATTTTATCGTGTGCCTTAATCTGAAAAGGTTGCAACTACATAGTGCTGTGCACGTGAAAAGAATGCATGTAATGAATATCCACGGAAATGCAGGAAACATGATGTCCAGATGAGACGACGACAGAATGACTTCAATGCTCAAATCCAGGCATAAAATCTTACCAATAAAAGCAATTTTGGCACATCTATGTTGTTGTTAGCTCCCCAGTAGTCAAATTCCGTTGGTAAGAGTATACTAGTCTTGCCGGTTCTATTTGAATTTGCTGAGAGTTTGCATCTGGTCTAATAGAGTTGTCTGATGACTTGGCTTGGGAGTAGTATGTTCCTATCTTGAAAAGAGTTTTAATGCCTGCTTTGTCTTGATATGGACTCTTTGTCGTTGATCTGTTGAAATAACTATCTAGATCGCCTTTACTGAAAAATCCTCGTTTAGGCTCAGATACACCTGCTGAAGTAGTTTTCGTAAAGTAAACATCGAAATTGTATGGGCTCTTCGTTGTTGATACAGAGTATTTGTTTATAGAAGGTGGATATGTACTGGTTGGAGGTTTAGTATATTCTGTTGACTTTTCTGTTTTTACCTCAACTGGTTTCTTTGTCGTGTGGTAGAAATATCTATACCAACTCTCTGTTGTGCTTGAAGGAGGAGGAGCAGGAGTTGTAGTCGTCGTTGTTGTTGTTGTTGACGGTTTCTTTGTTGTCGTCGTCGTCGTTGTTGGTTTTGCTGTTGTAGTTGTTGTTTTTGTTGTTGAAGAATAAGCTGCATTTGTACTCTTTTGATTTGAAAAATATTTTTGCTGGTGAGATACAGGTGGCGCTGAAGTGCTAGCTACGTAAGGCTGTGTTGTGTCTTCATAACTGTTTTGTGTCAGTCAAAAAAATTGAATATTAATATCTTGGATCATTTGTCTCAGTATGTACACGTACTGACCTCAATGAGATATTTACATCTCATCGCTTATGGTAGTATCGTGAAGATATTTTGAAGATGATATTATGTTGAAGATGTGCGGTAGAAATCTTTATCCCAATATATTTTATATTAATAACATTTGGTTAAAAATCTTATATACTTGCCTTTTCAGATAAATCAAAGATCATCTTAATTACATCTTAATGTATTACCTAATTTATAAAACTACAACTTTATATCTATCTTACGTAGTTAGGCATTTTCGAATATTTCTACGTATATTTAATAGCAATTTAAAGTTACCAGTTCTAAAATAGAACAGACAAAAGATATACGATGGCGCTAAGCTGCAAAAGGTTCGGTTCAATCTATTATACATTAAAACACAAGTTGTATGATACAGTACCTCGTGATATTTCCGAAGAAGGGGCTCGTCTCCGGCCGTACGTAGCTCGGCGTATGTTGCGAGTAGTCCGGTATTATGTTCTCGTGTTCGGTTATACACCGCCCGTTTATACAGTACTGGAATATTATCACAAATATTATGTATATAATCTTGTCAATTTTGTGGTATAATACCTAGAAGTTGAGTTAAGCATTCATTGCGTGGTTCTACTACTATTAATCTATTATAAATTAATAAATTTTAATAGTGTATAATGAAAACTTTTCCATTTCAATCTTAGCTTACCCAGTAAAACAGTAAATTAATGTTAAATATTGATTGCCACTTCAATTTGAAAATAATTATTTAGGTACTCATATTTTCATTCCTTGAAGTTGTTTGTATTTACCAATAATAACTAGTACAAGCTGTAGCTACCAACTGCAGATGATTTAATTTGACTTTCCAACAAATTATGTGTAAGTATTTATAGCTTCATTTACAAGATTATACAAAAGCATGGACAACATTATAAAAGACGTAGAAGATCTGTGTAATTCTTTGCTTTGTGTTTTCATATATATCTCTTCTTAATTCGACCTAACTAGCAGTTCCTTCTAGAAGTAACCAAAAGCACAATAAACCTGTCCGTCTCCACAAGGCGAGCCCTCCGCGGCGGGCCGGTACGCCACGCAGTAGCCGCTCGCCGCGTCGAAGCAAAACAGCTGCGCGCACACGCGCTCGTCCTTGAAACACGCGCTGGAATACGATATTATTGGATTAATATTGAGTTTATACGAATAATATTGGACGGTGATTCAAATGGAGGTAGGGACATGCTGTAATAATATAATATTATTGAATTAATATTGAGATTATAGGAATGATATTGAATGGTAATTTAGGTGTATGTGAATCAAATGTGATTATTGGATTAATATTGGGATGGGTTAACTTTTTATTGAATATTTGAAGACTTCCAATTGAAGTGATTGGAGTGTATTTTAATGTAATTTAATTTTAAAATGCTCAGGCATTTTTATTTTCACTAAAAAAGAGCTGATGACCGTGAAACGCCTGAAGACTTGTCAGTAGGCCATATAGGCCGCGGCCTAGGGGCGGCAGTGTCCTAGGGGCGGCAGATTTCAGAGGACGCTCACTCGACTTCAGAGGAGCGGAGAGTCGGAGGGACCCATTTAAATTTTACAGGGCTGCTCGGGAAAACCAAACAAGATTTGGTTGGTTGAAGAATGTGTCCCGACTGTTAATCCTTCTACGATGTAGTTGTTCAGTATTATTTTTAACAACATTCTAAACTATTGGGCTTGTTTTTTTTAGTTTATTTTACGCAGTCGAGTTTTTTTATTTATTTAATAAAAAAATATTTATTCTCTTAGTGACTAATTCATTCGTTTATTTGACTTTAGTGCCTTCCTTACTATAAGTGGACAATTATTATTTTAGAAAGGTACATGGGGCAGCGGAAATAAATTGACCTACACTCATAAAAAATATAAATCCGGCACTGTTACGGTGAACGTACATTTATCGGCATCGTAAGCGCTGTCAGCATATGCGTCGGCATCTGTCATCCGCATCGGGCGCTCATATGATTTCATACAAATGCGATGCTGACAACGCTTACGATGCCAATAAATGTGCGTTCACCATTAGAGTATTGTAATATGACATAAACTCACCTTGTCCCTCTATCCTTCCGACACTGAGCGTCAAGCGTGAGCAGGCGACCCGGCAGCACGCGCGGTAGCGAGTCGTCTTCGTGCGGCGAGTTGTACAGACATGTTGCTGTGTCGCCGCTGGAACATCATCATCATCATCATCGTCGTCATCATCATCACTAACCACTAAATACATACGCACAGAAACTCCAGCACACTAACTCCATACAAGTGTGTACGAGGAACGCACAAAATAATTTATTTTTAATTTATTTAATTCACAGGCTTAAAACTAAAATCACAGGTATCCCCAATTCGTTAGTGTGCCTTTTAAATTTACTTGCAATTTTAAATGAAGTACAATCAGTTAGCAATCCTCAAATAAAATATTCATCTTCAATAGTCAATTAATAAAAATTGGTCATGTCAGAATAGACAGACACCGTTCACGGATACCAAAGCTAAGGGCCTGCACCAACTGGTGGCATGGCATGTGTTGGTATTTTAATTCGAAGAAAATAAATATACGTACCATAATTATAGGCTGTTAAGGTTGAAAATTGTAATGCATTTCTAGTAACATCTATTTACTTTCGTCGCATAAAATTGCCACAGTATGCCGTGTCGCCAGTCGGCGCAGGCCCTAAGAGTGATCTGTTATTCTCGTTTTTTTCGTGTCCGTAAACGAATTCTTTGTGTGTGTTGCTCAGCGCAGTGTATGGAGTTATACTTCTGATGTCTCTATATTTTGTGCCAGAACTATCTCACAGCTGTGCTTGGAGTTGTTTTTTAAATTTTTTTATTTACTTAAAAATAATAAAATATATATCAGGCGGACATTACCATGCAGTATTTATTTTTACCTTTACATATAGTTTTGTTTTATTTGTTTAAGCTACGGTACGATTGAGATTTTTCAATTTGAGTAGGTAGCTAACAGACGAACGATTTGGACTTTGACATGTTAAGAAAAAACATTGACCTTTAATTAATTAGCAAATGAGGCGATAGGTGATACATTCAAAACTGATGTAGGTATGTTGGTATCCAAATTGCCGAAATTCAATTAAAACAGGAGAAAATGAGCGACGTGCTTTGTCTTTCATCATTCAAAATTGATTCTACTAGAAACTAGAAAGTATGGTTACGATATCGAAAATAAATCGAGCAAAATATTGAATTGAACCCGAGACAGCAGTGTGTCGATCCAAGTGATTTGATACGATTTTGTGGATCGATCCAATATCGAATCAAATATTTTAAGATAAAAAATATATTTTGTATTTTTTACTTGATCCGGACTCCATATTTCGATTTCGATTCGATCCACTTAAAACTTTATCGATCCGCCAGTGCTTTAGCTAGGTACCTACATTTTTTTCCTCTGATTTTATTATAAAACTTAAATCCAATATCTACTCCTTGTAAGTTGTATTGGATCGAATGCCATTGTATCGATACAAAAATCGAGCGGATCGTATTTCATTATAATATAATGGTAGGTATAAAAACCTCGTACAAAAATTTTAAAAGGCATACCTACCCTCCTGAAAGATTTTCTGTAATTTAACACACGCCCCAACTCAGAGTCACTAACGGTTACTTAAATCGCTCCTTAGTACAGATTTTGTATAATGATTCTTTACTAAGCAGTGATTTAAGTAACCGTTAGTAGCTCTGAGTTGAGGCGTTTCAGGTTTTCATTAAGTAAGCGTTATGTTCGCGATGCTTCAGCGATTATTAACCTGATTACCGGTTCAAACTACCTGCTCGTCACACATGGATGGAATTGCGTAAAAATTATTAGACCACCACCTTGGATCACTACATAGTTATAAAGTTTCTCTGTCCGGGAGATCGCGATAATTTTAATGAGTAATTAGGTAGTACTGTATGAATTTTCATACGTTTTTTTATCAGTAGACAATAATTCTTGAACAGAGACGAGATATGTGATTAAAAGTGTGTTGCCGACAAACTGGCATACAGTTTGGCAGAGATTGAAATGTGGAACTTGTACCATTGAAGTATAATGTCATAGAACAAACATCTCGAACAAAATATGTGTCCCACCCGGGAGGTTCGATTTTCAAAATTGAGCCCCCGTTTTCCTTTCAAAATCGAACGAATCCATTGAAGATTGAAGCCACGTGGCGCCAATGCATTGGGACATACATGGTGTTCGCGGTGTCGGTTCTATACGCTAGTAATAATACTTCAATGACTTATGCACTCTTTTTCTAGAAATAAATAAATAAATACATAAAATTTTAAAACGCTTAGTAAAAACCATTAACTATTAGTGGTTTTGATTCACTTACGTTTATCAACAGGTACTCTAACTATCATCGATGCATTATTAAAAAACAGTTAACAGGTACTTACTTCAAAAAGTGATGGAAACTCTGGACACTGCAAGGTGACCATCGGAAGCCCTTCTCCGTGTGCCTCAGATCTGACATGATGAAGCCGTCCTCCCAGCGACACTTCTCAGCACCCGGCCCACCCAGGTAGGAGGGCGGAGGGCTACCGTCATGGACTGCTCCTAGCCTGGAAGGTGATCAAACAAACATTTTAGAAAGGGTAAACACGATTTTTTGCTTTTTATACCGGTATCGAAATACCGGTATATAAATTGCATAGAAGAGTACAAAGGTGTCGCGGTGATACCGGTATAATAAAACTATCGGTATAAATTAGGAGAACTAATTACTAAATGTTTTGTGTTCGCGCTGATTGTAAATAAAGTCATTATATGTTACTATCTAACAGAAAATTCAATGATAATAATGTTCGTAATATCTGCTGTGTCTTTCTACATTGTAAGTACAATTTATTATTATTTAGTTACTACATCATTATTAATTATGGTTTTAGGTATCATTCAATAAATACATTAACAGATAATAGGTACTTACAAATGTCCCACTTCGTGTGCAGCCACAATAATTCCAGAGAAGCCACCAGTATCCTCAATGATGGCGACAGAATTCACCTTCTCTAGCCTCTTGTTCACTACGCACGCACCTCCAACGTAGGCGAACCCTATCAGTGTTATTTTTTAATTAATTAGCCGACAATAAAAAACATATAAAATAAAAAAGTCAAAGAGAATTCAGTCTTATGAAAAAAAAGAAAATGGCGGTAAAATTTTAAAACAAAAAAAACTTAAAATTTAAATCATAAATGCCATTAATTTAGAAGAATAAAATGAAAATGTAAAAATGAAAAGCAAGGATATTGGACAGGATTTTTTTGGGATACAGATTGATCATGAAGATTGAATTAGAAAAAAGATTTAAGTAATGATTTAATGAAACTAAGTACTTACATGTGCCATAGAACTAAAAGAATAAATAATACGATAAACTAAGATACTTACTAAAATTTTTGCTGCATCATGCAATTTAACGTCATGCAAAAGCAAGTGCCAAGTTTATAGTTAGTATAAGCTCCCAAATGCATCAAACTCCATTACATGTATAAATTTTAGTAAAATATACCTAAATAATATAATAATACCCAATTTAACCTAAAAATGTTGATAGACTATAGGAAGCAAAGTTGTAATATTATGTAAGTATATGTAAATCCAGTGAAAGACTTATTTTACTTAAATGAAAAACCTTATTTATTTCTCGACTTAATGATGGCTAAGATGAGAAATAAACATTATAATATGAGACCGTCGGTCATTTTTGGTGTAAGTATGAATCTTAATAATTATAAATTTTAATGTAATCTATGACTATGATCAACATTATGATAGGAATCAACTTTGCCGCGTTTCGTGCTTTTGACATTTATACTTTTTAAAGGCAAAGGAAGATTTTAACATTCAGCCTTTGCAATATTTTAATGTCACTATGTATTCAAATGAGCAGATCATTACGAAGCTGATATTTTAGGCCAGCATTAAATTTGCGTTATAGATGCACAGTGACGTGCACTAAGTTAATTTACGATGTCCTCGTGTCATATAAGTGAGGTAGGGCCAACAGGTCTCCCATAATGACCTTACGCAACTTTCTTGTTAAGTGTTGGAAGATGTACTGTGATCTTTTGAAAGGTGCGTCGCAAGAAGCCAATCATTATTTCGTAACAAATAGCCGGTCATATTGACGTAGGATACTTAAACATAAAATATGATCTCTATAAATTTAAACAAGAGTTAAATGTTAACGCCTCAATTCACCGGGTAAATATATAATTATTATATTAATATTAAATGCCATGATAAGCTTTTCAGGTAATACTGTCGCATGCTTTGTTTTACACATGAGTCATAATTTGATGATTCGATGACTATCGTATATAATGCAATCTAGAATGACTAAACTACATACAGTGAAGAGATGTTCAACGTATATACATGACAGGTTTCTAGAAGATTCTAGGAGGTAACGACTGCGGAAAGACAGAATATTATTCACAAAGTGCTAATGACGGAATCAGGTGTAGGTACATTTGGGTGAATATGATCCCAAAGTGATAAAAAGGGCCGTCCATATAGATATTAGGTTTTGTGGAATAGGTACGTGATATTCTGGTTTTCTTAGGAAGGACTAGATATTAGGATCAATATCGGAAGGATTGTCATTTGTTTCAGTAGCATTAAAATTGACGATAAATTTGTTTTGAAAGTGAGACAGAGAAAAAAGATTTCTTATGCATTCTGGTAAACTGAAGTCAAGAATAAAATAGCGGAGAAAGGACAAGGTGCGGAGTAAGTAGAATACTTCTTAGGATACAACAGGAGACATTTGGATCTCTAATGATTTTCATACCAATTACTATGGACAGCCCCTATCGTGTAGAAGTGAGGGACATATTTATGATAATAGGCGTGCTCATGGGTACAAATAATAACTGTCTTCGAAACACGCCTACCTGCTGTGCCCCTATTGCACGCATCGTTCGCATATTGTCTCCTGCACATGTCTAGTCTGGAAACCACGGAAATATTTAGAACTCAACATAAACAACTACTATTTCAATCTTTTGTGGTCTCCGTCAGGTATAGTATGTGACCTTAGGATGACCGACAATTCTGACCTGAAGTCGGGGCTTCGACTTTTTTGGCCAAAGACGAATTTCCTTGTTCATAACTCAATAACATCTAAAAAGATTATTGGTCGTAACATGATACTATTTGTGCAAACGACTCTTAAATTGTGTTTAAAAAAGCCAATTTTACTTTTTTAATAATCTTGCACAAATAAAGACCGCACAAAAATGGCATTGTGTCGCTAAGGTGGTGGATTAAAAAAATAAAATTGGCTATCGTAAAACAAAATCATTCAGCGCCATTACCGAATCCTTTACCTCATATATTAAATAATAATAAGCCGAATTATTATTTCACTCGTAAGCCACTGTTAATGCCGAGTCAAAACCACTCGCAATCCTAAAATATTTTCTTATAAACAATTTACCAGCTGTGCCTTTAGTACAGCGACCACCCTTGCGTCGCCTGCACATGTCATACCTGTTGGTAAAATTAGTTTGTGTGTCTTCAAATTGAACTAGACTGTCACCAAAAGTAGTTCAAAATTTAGAAAAAAATATCATATAACTTCTAAAATTGTGTCAAAATCTTGGAATAATGGCGCCAAATCGATAAAAAGTTATAATATACATATACTTCACTTACCTTACTTATCCTTTGAAACAATGGAAATATACAAGTATTTCAATATTAATAAAAAATATCTCGTGTATTAAAAGGAGACAAAAATAAATACCTTATACGTTTCACAAGCAAGAACCTAACTAATTATTGATGCCTATATATTATTATATAAAACATACAATTGGTAAATGGTAGTTATGGGAATCAATTCTCAAAATGTTAACAAAAACAAAAACTAAAAAAGGAGCTATTTAACTATAAGAAATGATGTTCACGAAAAAACACCTACGCATTTTACTATTTTTAGTTAAATACGCTTACGACTACTGACTTCCTTCCTAGACATTAATTATAATGTGATACAAAAATCTGTTCATATTAGTTATCAGTAATAAATCTAAATCTATATATCTAAATCTCAATATCAATAAAACTTTGTGTTGTAATGTTAATTGGAATAATACCTACTTTGCATAAAGTTGTTCTTACATGTTTTACAGTTATTTAATTGGTAATTTAATTTAATACTGATATCATGTAACTAATTGTAAAAACAAGTTTTATTATGTGTAAAGCGTTTAGAGGAAAATAACCTGCAACTTCGTAATTTTTATATTTAAAAACTAATAAGGAAGTACACATAAAAATCATAGCTGCTCTAAGTATCACAAAAAAAATTTTGAATTACTTTATAATATTCTAAGAATACACCTACTTAACTAACACTTATACAAGGTTTGTTAATTATGCAAAAATATGAAAAATATTATAATACCAAACTCAAGTGAACATTTTATGACTTTGCACTTATTGCATATCAAGTCCATTAATAAAAAGATATATATACTTAGTTCCTATAAAAATTCTGTCGTCTCATCCAAACTAGCTCATTTATTCAATAATCAAATAAATACAATACTGTCATTAGGTACTGAAATTTACTGAAACGTTACGAAGTATGTACCTATTATTCAAAATTATTTAGAAAAATTGCTGCTAGTTTGTACCTAGGTAAACTATAGTAGATATATAGGTAAACAACTTCATAGTACTTAGGCTTACCCAGATCTACCTATAACCTAATATATTAGGTACCTATACCTATTACCTAGTATGTGAAATAGGTACGTTTACTTTAAATACCTCCTCTTCACACGAAGCAAGCGTGACAAACGTTAGAACTTCACTTGGTAAGTTCGTTTAATCAATAATAATTACACTATCTATATAAAAAAAATTCACTCACTTTGTTATCGCAACAGCAATGTCGTATACAGGCAGCCGGCGCTCCCTGAACAGATACTTGCCCATATCAGTGAGCGCAGCAGCAGAATCTATGGCGTCGCGACCGACACGATTCCGTTCCAAATACGGCGTCGCGTCTCTACCCTGAGAAGAAAAATAAATCAGAGCTTATTTACCAATGCATCATCAATAACATGTCATTCTTATGAAGCCGTTTTCGCAATATCGCAGAATAATTTATTATGCATAGGTAATTTACCTAATAACGTGTTTCACCTTTAAAACCAACGGGAACTGTACAATGACATTTAACACCTTAAAGTAGGTACCTACTCAGTCGAAGTTAATGTGGCCAATGTGATCGCTAATACGCTGTCAACATAGATCAATATTATTCTCTTGTGACAAAAATAAATCCATGGGAACCTTCTTAATTAAAGAGCTTACCTATTTCGCGAATTGGATAATTTAACGACTCGTAATATTAACATCCACTAATTTGTTCTAAAGTAACTATACATAAATATATATTTCCTCTTAATAAAGATAGTCACGTGTTGGAGATCATCAGAATGTGATGCCACGTTTTATCTCATACTCACCTATTTTCTTGACCATGTAACCTAATAAATATTACCACTTAAATTTCTAAAACTTGATTCTGCCAAAGCAAAGCGGTCCAGTTTTTAATTTGCTCAACCAAAAGACTCCTAGGTATTTTTTTTGAAGACAATTAAATTATTGCCGTCGAACTCATTAATTGCAGGTGTTGCTAATTTATCCAAATTTATTCAATAAAAAAGGCCAGAGACGAAACCTGTTTTTGTTATTATTTTCTCTGTTATGTTTAATAATTCTTATTTATAGAACCTTCCATGTAAAATTAACTATTGATAACGAAATATAGGCAAAAACGATAAACTATATCTATCTATTAATGTGTGTAATATTAAAAGTACACGTATTATTAAAAACGTTTGATTTAACGCCTTCAATTCTCTCTCATGGGACAATACAATACAAATATTATTTATTGTTCACCAATTTCAACACAATAAAGAGATTAAAAAAATAAATAAAAAAACAATCGGCGGACCCATGCTGAAAGTATGACGTCCAAGTCTGTTTGACTTTTTTTAAAAACAATTTTGGCGCCAATTTTTGGTAGGCTGTATCCAAAATTGCACCAATGTCACCAACTTTACAAAGCAATTTAATAAAAAATAAAAAGTCTGCATTGCTGTGCCACTCTGCAAGTAGTACGTACAAGTTGCGATTGAATAGATAAACGAAATTTATCTGTTCTTTCCTTAGAAAATGGCAAATGAAAAAGTTTTAAAGTATTTAGTGGATGCAAATCGTCCTTATTCGTGTGCTGATGTAACAGTAAATTTGAGAGGAGCATTCTCAAAGACCGTAGTACAAAAGGCACTGGACGCTTTGAGCGAATCGGGAAAAATAAGATGTAAATTGTATGGTAAACAGAAGGTTTACGTTGCCATTCAAACTGAAGCTGACGATGGAAATAATGACGTAGAAGGTAAAATAGATGTCTCTTTGAATATAGCTTTTTCGTGTAATCAAGCGAATCTCCGCTTTCGTCTTAGCTGTTAAGCTGTTTTCAAATCACTGCCAGTCCCCATTGTACTGATAACTTTAGCCATTTACTTACAGAATGGCCGTAGTATGTTTGCCGTTTATTTAATATAAGTTAAGCTGTATAGGTGCTCAAGCTTACATAATGTGAGTGTTCTTGGCTTGCATTGCCTTATTATCAAGGAGAATGAACTGTCTATGTGCCTCCCAAAGCACGGATAACCTCATATTGTCCACTATCAGGCACTCAACTCATCGATTATGTATTAATTTTCAGACTACGATACTCAAATCAAAACCATAACCGAAGACATAGCAAACAAGCGAAATATATTAAAAACAGTTGAAACAAATCTCAAGAGCCTCGTATCAGCGCCCACAACTGACTCCGCCAGGGTACAAATCGATGAAAAAAGAATTGCAATACAAGCTCTACAAACAAAACTGATGACATTACGGAATACCACTGAAGTTATTAGTGCGGATGACAAGAAAAAAGTTTTAACTGAACACGATACATTATATAGGGAGTATAGGTAATCTAACATCTTTAAACGAGCAATTCTTGTATATATATATATATATATATAATTGGAATCTCGGAATCGGCTCCAACGATTTTCATGAAATTTAGTATATAGGGGGTTTCGGGGGCGATAAATCGATCTAGTTAGGATTCATTTTTAGAAAATGTCGTTTTATCGGTGTTTTCAGGCAATGATTAACTTCTACAATATACTCTTCCTGACATCTATTGGCAAGTAGCAATACTTGCAATAAATAGCAAGCTCGGTCATCCGGGTACTATTTTTTATACGGTCACTAATACAATATAATTAATGTAATATTTTTTATACTGTTTGTATCGCGTGAGGCGCCTTTGCTTCATTGGTGTTAGACCAAATTTTTACTTGACTGTCTTCTTTGTTAAAGACCAAGACAAAGACAGGAGTTGATTTTATACCAATGTAGTATGGGAATCACGGGATGTGAGCAGGCAATCTACAAGCGGAATCGGCCAAACTGCCGAAGGGTTATTAGAAAAGAAGTTAAAGAAGTGCAAAGTTGTCGTCCCATTTTTGTGTCGAAAACCTATTCTTTTTCTCTTTCTCGCTCCATACTTGAACTAAAATTAATAGTTTATAGTGAACCCACGTGTATACCTAATGGTCTATAACGAGTCTATGGTGAACGATCGATGGCGAACATTCAAGAGATCTATTGGATTGATCCTCGTTGGATCCTGTATCAGCCAGTTCATCTTGATGTTTTACTATCATAATGGCAGAATACTTTGTATTATACAATTCTACCATTGATTGACCATTTTTTACATTAAGGTTGCAGTGTCGGAAAGCCAGAATAAATTGAATCCACTTTATTGGCCGGCAACGCATCGGCGAACCTTTTAATGTTACTGACGTCACTGAATGACGATGACCATACTAGGTGGTCGTTAGTTGTAATTCACATAAAAAGTTATTGCTCATTTCACAGTAGCAGTTAACTATTAATAAGTAGGTACAGATAATTTTAATTTAAAAGTGTTATGCAAATGTATACAGTATGATCACATTAAATGAATCGATTAATATTCATGTTAGGTGGAAGATTTACCTTCGATTTCAATTAATCAATTATTGATACACAAAAGTGGATAGACGGGTCGTGTAAATTAAAAACCGATTAAAACACGGTTATGCAAATATTTCAAATTGTAATTATGTTAAAGGAAGCGCAAACGACTCTGCTCAGACATGTTGGAAGCTGTTTTGGAGGCCTACCCGAAGTCGAAGAAGAATTTTCTAGAAGAATTTTGTATAGAGACCGATGAAATGGTTGATTTTAAAGTGACTCGTAATTGTACTTAACATTGTAATTAATTAAAAGAAAGAAAGAAAGAGTTTTTTTCCAATTACAGCCGTCCTTTACTTTACCATTTCTTCCCCTAAAAATCTTTCCTTTCGTCTTCTTTGCTCAAAAAGATTAAAAATAGCATTCACGGTTACAGGAGTATAGAGTATACATTTTCAGTTTTAACTTAATCAAATAACTTACAAAAACGCATGCCGTGCAATTTTTTTTATTTAATTTTTCAATCATACCTACCAAAACTTATAGACGAGACCAAGTTAAGCATGATGATAAAATATATTTTTTTAAATTCTATGTTCGATATTTCGCGAATTTTCCAGAACAACAAACCATTTTTAAAATAATATATACATTAATAAGTTTCTAAACCGTAAGTTACCTAACAAATGACGAAACACTAGCATTAACAGATTCTGTTTCGTTAGCAACAATTGGTTGCCCAATTATTTCAAATGCAAAGTGAAACACAGGGCGCGGCTTTGTATTGTTCGTTGCCAATTACGAATCAAATCAGTTTACGATTTTAATTCCTTTTTAATAAAATCATTAAATTATGTAGTATTTGTTGTTGTAGTTATTTGTTGATAGCAATTACGTATTATGTTAGTTAAACTTATTTACTAGTTAACTAATTTTCAAGCTAAAAATGTATCTTTTGCTTTTATTTTTCTTCTACAACCGTTTCAATTGAAAATTTTGCAAATTAAACAAAACGACGTGACATAGCAAATTATTGAGATCATTTTAAAGACAATAATTAGCCTAAGCTTAATAAAGGAAACAAAATACCATTTAAGTATGTACGAGTATTCATGAAAGATTAACTTTTTTAAACGTAAGAGAATAAAATTATTAGTTAGATTTTAATAAGTTAATGCGCTTACCAACCGAGAACTCGTCGCCACTCATCATACTGAAGTACACAAAGCTACATAAAAACATGGCGACTCACCCTAGAAATAATGATGCCAGCAATAGATATGCGTATTCTGGGTCCTTTGAGCAGTTTGTATCTGAGATCAACTCCGTTCCAGAAAGAGACGAAGTACCGCTTGATTTGGACGTTGTCACCGCCGTGTAGCCTGTGTAAGAACATTTGTAGGTATGTTAATTAAGAAAATATGATAATACTTAACCCGATTAGGTAAGTACCTACCTACTGTAGTGGAGGGTACCTACCTAAACATAATAATAAAAAAGTCAAGAGTAATAATATTAAATAGGTTCGTATTATTTAGGTACCTGTAATCACAGACAACCAAGTTGAGGCTCTTATTATCTATCACTTACTAAAGATAAAGGTTGTTTTCAACATAAACCATGGAGGATAGAGTAGAAGATGGGCCATCTCATATGAGGGGAAAGTTGAAATGGTAACTAGCTATTTACTGAAAATAGAGGTTCCAATAATGGTCAGAAATAGCGATATGAACATAGCTGATGTAGACAGAGTGAATACACCCGTAATAAATGGCGCTAGTGTCTGGAAAATAGCGATATTCGAACATAGCTGTCGTAGACCGCACCGTAGCGCCATCCGTAATTGGACGCGTTTTTACGGACACTTTACACAGAGATGGCCCCTCCTACCTTCTATACTCCATGACATAAACTCAATAATCGAGAGATAGAGCCTGTAACAGACGGATATTTTTTAGTCTATGGTCTTACCTATACCCATCGTAATCTACAATGACGAGTATTTCCGGGTAGATGACATAAGGCGCATCCCTCTTCCTCCGGCTGTGGGGCTCTGAGGATCGTTTCCGTCTAAACCTCTTGCCCAGGTGATCTGGCTCCATGAATGCTGTAAGAAAATAGGGGATTTTCATTTAATTTAATTTTTTTTTGTATGTTTTTGTATGAGAAATGTAGATGAAACATCAATATTATATCATGTTCCTTGGAATAGGAATAAATGGGACTAAGTTTTAATAAATGTTTAAGTTTCATTGCAAATGTAGGTCTACGTATTACCAATGCCTATTTGCAATTTACTAAAATAAAACATGATATTAAATTCTTTATAGAATATTAAACATTACAATCTAACTTATAATTTAACACGTGATATCATCGGGAGGAATTTTTTTTATACTAATAGATTTATGCTTTTATTACACTTATTTATACGCAAATCAGGTGATAATATACAAACAACTTTTCTTTGATGTTTTAACCTTCTAACATGTTTTTAATTGCCGTATTAAAGTGCCTAACAAGAAAGTTTTGGCTCTCCGGCGGAAAACGTGGCGATGCTTCAACGATGTAATAGAATACTGCGTTGTCAAATATCGCTACTGAACCCATAAACTAGTGATTTCCATGCAGTAAATTTAAAAAAAAAATCAATGATATTATGTTATGCTTATGACCTAAATCTTAAAACATTTTCTTTTAAATATTCTTCCTTCCCAGACAACCATTTTATTCCATATATTATACGCCAGCAAAACAAACAGCTAATTAAAACCTATTTAATTTCCTACCACATAACCTACAACATAATAAATTAAAGAAACGATCGGTTTTCCCTGTCCCGAACTATTCTCGGCGGCCATCTTTATTCGTTATTCCTCTCGAATGTATAATAAGGCTGACGTAAGCGCATGACCTCTCGACCTCTCGTGATACTGGACATAAAATTCACATCTTCGACACTAATAATATCACCATCGGACATTCACGTCGACGGTAGACAGTAATGATCTTGATACTTGCAATTCACATGACGCATCCTCAGTGGAAAAATCGCATAAGATGAAAACTGCAGTTTTACAGGTAAGCAAAAAAACTGTTAAAATATCAGTAGGTACCTAAGTAGTCAAAGGAATTTACATTACGATTTTTTGCACAAAACCGTCAAGATTAATGATAAAAATTTGAAAAAAATTGAGCATTGCATCTTTTGTCCCATTGTTTGTCCCTCTTTCCATTCATATTAATAATATTTAATTACTCGTTACTCGATATTCGATTAGTCAACGATGATTTTATCTGTCATTTTTCTCAGTTTAGCCTTTAATTATCTCGTCAGTGAAGTCAACTATCGCTACGAAATATTGCATTAAAAAGGTTATCGATATTTTTCTGCTGTTATGTTTATCGATCGTTTTTATAATTACTTAATCTGCAGCATTTGTATGATTTACAATAATAGACAAAAGGACATCTGTTCTGTACATTGAAGTATAATGTCATAGAACAGACATCTCGAACAAAATGTGTGTCCCGCCCGGGAGGTTCGATTTTCAAAATTGAGCCCCCGTTCTGCTTTCAAAATTGAAGGAATCCATTGAAGATTGAAGCCACGTGGTGCCAATGCATTGGGACATACATCGTGTTCGCGGTGTCGGTTCTATACGCTAGTAATAATACTTCAATGGTTCTGTAGCAATATTTACCGCCAATCATGGTATTGATACGTAGATAGGTATACAATTTTATAACATAACAGTTTAATAAATTGTCCAGGCGAGGCGACATTTCGATTAATACAAACTGGTTTGCCACTATTTTGCATAATCTGCCATATCAACAATACAGGTGCCTTTCCCGCCTTGCTGGGAAGCACGTGTATGATAGATTTAAAGTCCCGATAAAGTTCAAGAACACGAGAATTGAGTGCCGAAGAAATAAATAAGTAAATGTAAATTTTGAACGACTTTCAATAAATGTTACATATTATAAAATGTTAACTAGTTTTCTCAGTAGTTTTGTAACTTAACATTAATTACATATATCTGAAATTAACGGTTAATAGGTATAAACAGTTTATAATAAACTACAGGTTTCTTAAAAAGATAATTAATTCAGTAACTTTCAAAAACTAGATGAGCCTATGTTCCTTACACATCCCAAACAGTCCTAATTTTAACACTTATAAAAAGAAGAATGCGCTGCCAAGAAATACTCAGTGAGCTTCTTAAATAAAGCAAGGTATTACCTAGTGTAGTAAGCCTAAATTAAAATCAGCGTGGCTCTTTAATTGGTCCAATTGGACCAATACTCAGTAAATATTATTCAACATGGTGACAAACAAGATAGTGAAAAAGATGACTCTACTTTGCTTTTGCTTGTATGAAGAACATTTTCAATTGAAATCATTGTACTTAATATAATCATCACATAACTAGGAACAGTTTAATTACGTAGAGTTTAATGAGTAAGTACCTACATTCTACATTGTATTGATTGGCTTACGTTTTAGCTATGAGTGAATGTTTATAAGCTCCTATCAGTCTTATCTAGTCACGTGCATATTCCGTCTGAATACGAGTACTAACACCGATTGCACAGCAGCGAGACTGCGAGACATCGATTCCATTATGATAATGGCGCCGGTTGGCCGGTCGGAATGCCAACGCATTTATATAACATGTTTAATGTAATCTATGTTATCTGTGGTCTGTTTGTGTGAGAACTCGAACGTGACTTACACCGATTGTTATGTACTTTTAGATGTACATTAAATAAGATAAGTAAATGTTATAATAAATACACAGAACTTTAAAATGAAAAGCCCCACGATTTCATTCATATTTTCACAGTAAGAAAATGGAAATATCTCTGCAGATTTATTGAATTTTATTGTGCTATTAATTAATAGGAGTTCGATTCTTAGGTATGTAATTAGATTCAGTGATCACTTAATTTTTAATTTAAGTCAATGATTAAAATATAATGATATAAAATACATATTTATTATTGATTTGTGAAAGCGTTTTTTTATTATTATAATAAAAAATATATGATTCATGTTATAAATTCGGCATACAAGATTTTATTCTTTCACAATAAGTGCAAGTGCAATATAGCATAACTCAGCGTTTCGTAATACATTGCCCTTTTTGAGAATATTTTACGCAAACTCCGAGATAAGTACGTGTTAGCACGACATACCTACTTCAAAATATAAATTTATATAATACAATCGAATGATAATATAAGATGATACAGCTTAGTAAAAGTCCTTATTATAGGTACATAATACTGGCTAAAATATTAAGTCACTGCGAATATTATTGTTACTATATTTTCGATAATTGAATGAGTCACAAGTAAAATACTCAACAACTTTATTGAACAATTTCCTTTTTATTTATTTATACATTTTATTTACTCGGTTGGATATTTGTCCTTCAATGAATTGCTTGAATTATAATCTGAATAGAAATCGATCTGGGCAATCGGTACTTTTTATAAAATTCATAAAATCTCAATTGTTACTAAACTCGATGAAAACATTGCCCAGCGAAATAGACTATTGTAGTCGGTACGATATTATCTAGAAAACTTAAAAGGTGGGAACTTCGACTCAGGTTTTTGCGTTCTATATCAGCCATACTAAACTTTTATTTTCTCAGGCCACATATTTATAAATACATTTTTAAGCGGGCCAAAACATTAGGATTACTATTTTTTATTTTATTTTTATTTTATTTTATTAGGGTAACCAACAAGACAATTACATTATGAATACATCCAAGTCATGGGTAGACTTAAAACTTAATGTAGTCTTAATTATAGGTTACCACGGCATGCAATATTATCTAATAAAAATACGAAAATCAATTTGTTTATTATGCCCCTCTTTTTTATTTACTTTTAGTTATTATTATAGCATTAGTTATTTGTTCCTAATAAAACGTATTTTTGAAGCCTTTCTCATATTTAAGCGTCCGCAACTTCTCAAGTCAATGTAGACAAAACGGAGGGTCTCCATTCTCCAAGTATTATAATATTTATTATAAAATTTGCACGATGAGGAATATTAAATATCCAGTTTCACTCACACTTGTTAAAAAACGCCGACATAATAATATGCAAATGAGGACAACTAAAATGTACCTTCGGAATATAAATCTGTATTATTACTCGATTCTTTAGAATTTCATTATAAAAGTGATGCCAGTATTATTATCAGAAAGCGCTATGGAAAGATTTTAGTAAATTAATTCTTGAACCTTCTTGACGTGTGAAAACTTCTACTTTCAAAGGTAATAATATTAACAACAACAATAATAATATTATTTTTTAGTCTTTCTTTGAAGTTATTTTTCAAAAAATTAACAAGTTTTATTTTTTTCTGGTTTACGGCATTATAGGTACGCAGTGTTTCTATTTAATTTTTAATAGGTAAATAAATTTTATCTGTACACTATTGAAAGAGTTGTCAAGCAAACAGAAAAAACCAATGAACTAATATACTAACGTACATTCGTTCACTGGAAAAAACCTCTGAATAGGTATATATTATAGGTATACATACAAGTGTATATGTATATTGTACGTCTTTTTTATCTTTTTTTCTTTCTTAGGTAGTTTTAACACCTGCCATCAGTTCTTTCCACATCCACCCAGGGTTGACTGGTTGACAATGACATTAGGCATTAAGTTTGCCCTTTGCTCATCCTTTTTTATAAGGTGACATAAATTTTTAATAAATAAATAAATTACCTTAATACTAAGGAGTAAAATGGGAGGACTAAAATATCTGTGCCCTGCAATGAACAGATAAGGCATTGAATTCTACTCACCGTAGTCACTTAAATGATCTCCTTCGACGGGGTCCCTCTTGATGATAATGTGGTGAGCGCCCTGTAAAGCCATCTTCAGCTTCTCTTGTTCTTCTCTTTTCCTTTTTACTAAAATAAAAAATAAGTTGAATCCTAAAAAAATTTTTTTTTTAAACGCTTTTATTTCAATAATGTTTAGTTTATAAAATTAGCTACAAGTTGTGAAAATTTCAAGTCTCTACGTAAAATAGAACATAGAGAATTATGCGTCTAAAGTCTGAAAATCGTTTTTTTTAATTTAATTTTTTTTTTTTTTTTTTTTTTAATTTTCGTGTATTGTCATCGGAAATACACATGTCTGCCAAATTTCATCAATTTTCATTAAAGGGAAGTCATTCAAATTAACGTTACAAGATTTGATCCTTTGATGCTTTGATGCTCCGAAGTGAAGCTAAATAAAAGCGTTTAAAAACATATTTTCCTTTTAATTATAAGTAATTAAATATCGATTGGTTAAGTATAATATAAAACAACGTTGAATAATATCGTCTGTCGTGTCCGACATGCTAATGATATGATGGGGTAATCTATGGTCAGAGCCGACAGAAATTGGTGTTGGAGTATTGTCCATGGCACCCACGACACGGGGAATCCTAGTGTGGGGCTATAAGTGTGAAGCGTTATTTTATTTTTATTATTCAGTTCGTAAGAGAAAGAGAAAGAGGTGACACTACTCTTGTTTATACAAATAACATGTTATGTGTGACATGTTCTAACGAGCCTATATATCCTTCTTTCCATTATTATATCAAACATTTATTATAATGGAAACCATGTCTAGTTAGCATAGACATGCGATATCACCAGTCATCCTTTCTTTTTCTTCTCTCTTTCACCTTCTTCTCTCACCAGTGATGCCTTTGGTGTCGCTGATGTCCATGGACAACGATAGACACCATGGTTATATGGATAAAATACTCCTAAAAGCATCTTACCAATAGGCAGGCCAGTGTCAATGGACACCATGTCTGCCATGCTGGTGGGGTCCATGAACATCTCATCGTCCTGCACCGCTGCCGTCATCGAGTCCGGGATGGGTCTGATCACCAGGTCATGGCCGATGGAGCCTTCCTGCAAAGAAAATAATTGTTAGATCCATCTACCTGGTATACATATAGGCTAATAGAAAAGAGTTATAGTAAAAGGTTACTCCTTATAGCCTAAGAGAACAGTTACACCCATTTTTCTCCTGAGTTTGTCAAGCAATTTTCTTTTTTTTTTGTTTGGTATTTATTTACTAGCTAGTATTTAAAATATGTTTTTATTTATCTCACTATAATGGTATTAACTTGTTTAGTATGGTAAGTTTAAAAGAAAGAATAATATGAAACAATGTTCTAAACATGCTCATACAATACATAATGCTTTCCTCAAATTTTCAATAATGATTATGGTCGAATTTGGTCTATTGGTAGAGTCCGCATTTATAAAATTGGAGTACGAAATTATGTTTGCTATTTAAAATATTGCAGTAAGAATAGTGATGATAGTTCAGACTTACAGTGTGATGGATTGGCAACAGCTAATGAATTAATAACATAGTTTAACTACATAATTTTTCTTTCTGGACCCTGTTCCGTCCACGCAGAAAAGTCGTAGACAGTAGTTTTGTAACAACATGTGTATGTAATCTATGAGTACGTATGTTTGGTGAACTAAAACCGCGGTCTCGTATTTCGCCGCTCACTGAAGGCTTCTGTGGCAACTGTTGTATCGTTTTACACCAACATTCCGAATTACTGGCAGTGGGCTCACGTCTCATGGTAATATGATTAACGTTGGTTTCGATTACACATACACTATAAAGTTTAAAATTTAAATCATCCCCGACAGTTTTGTTTTGCCAAACATAGCTAAGAACCATCTAGATTAAGACAGCTTTTAATCAAAAAACTGCATCATAATCGGTCCATTCGCTTAGGAGCTACGATGCTACAGACAGACACACAGACCCGTCGAACTTATAACACCGCTCTAATTGCTTCGGGGAATAAAGGGTTTTTAAGGCAAAGGAACTGGCCATCTGATGGTATCCGCTCTTCGCAGACTACTGTAAGAGTTGCCGCGATTAATGGATAAAATGTGACCCATTTTTTCCAACTTTTTACCCCCCTCCCCCCCCTCGTGACCATTCGTAGTATATGAGAAGACCCCCCCCTCCCCCCTAGTTTTCACGTGGTAATTCATAAATATGCTTTTCAATAGTTTTTTGCAAAAACAGAGTTAAAAAATAATAATTAAGCTTATATTTGACGACTTGTGTGGCGTAATGGTTACTAGAATATTGACTACGTGACAAAAACCTAACCCCCTCCCCTCCCCTCTGTGACCAATCGTGGTGTTTTGAAGACGCCCCTCCCCCCCTAAATAGGTCACGTGGTTTTGTATGTTCCCTAAGAAGAAGTAAGCTTTCTATTCGACTGTTCAACATTACAAAGGAACTCGCAAAAACTCGGTTGCTTATTACAATTTTTGGTTCAATGTAGACAATCTGGTTACAAATATAATGTATGTATTTGTTGGTGTCTCTACACCATAATAAATGTGGGACGACCCGATTAATAGCGTTGAATGAAATGTCCCTCGCGGAACAAACTTAATACCACTTTTCAGGGATTACTTTCATGACTTAATTTATAAATCTTTTTTTATATGTTATATATACTGCATCCGACAAATGAACTGACGATCCATCTGCTCAAAAACTTAATTCGAAACTCAAATGAAAGAATAAGTAATACAAAAGTTTTTATGTTGTATTTGTGAGTCATCTGATGGCACCATACGGAAAACCACATGCGGTCATATTCGTAATACATTTTATCTTTCGACCTATCGTTACACTGACAGCGACATTTTATTAAATACAATATGTTATTTAAAAAATCTAGACACAATGCTTATTTATTTTAAAAGCACCCATAGTAGAGAGCTTGACGTAAATAACCTATGGGTGAATATGCCATACCAAAAGCAGGACATTAAATCTTTTTTCATAAATAAGTAAATGAATAGGTATAACAGGTGGTTTTACAAAGTATCTACCTAATTATAAACTTAATAAATTATAATACATAACTTAAACAAAACTTCAAATCAAGGTGTCTGTATTAAATATTATAAGAAGGCATAATACACTGTTGAATTTGTCCAATGTTTGAAGCCAAGGCGTACAAAGGCTGCCTTTATCCCAGAAGACAATGGGCTGCAACTAGTCTAAGGCCGCATGCGCTTGCGCAACTCCGGCGGGAAAATGTTCATAGTACGCACAATGTTCGGCTTTATGACGTAACTCTAAGGACGTAACGAAGTATGCGTATTGTGTATGGATAGGTCATAATTCTAGTTACGTATATGTATATTATGTAGCAGTGATAGCCTAGTGGTTAGAACGTTGGTCTCCCGAACGCGGGGGCCCGGGTTCAAATCCTGGCACGCACCTCTAATTTTCAAATATTATATGCGTATTACAAGTTAATTATCACTTGCTTCGGTGAAGGAAAACATCGTGAGGAAACCTGCACACCTGAGAGTTCTCCATAATGTTCTCAAAGGTGTGTGAAGTCTACCAATCCGCACTTGGCCAGCGTGGTAGACTATGGCCTGTACCTCTCACATTGTGAGAGGAGACCCCGAGCCCAGCAGTGGGACAGTTATGGGTTGTTGCTTTGCTTTTCTGCTTACATGTATATTATAACTAGATGTTCAAAGGCTTTTATCCAAAATTGGTTTAGTTTACATTGGTCTTTTGGAAAGTCAAACTACGTCATCGCTTCAACAAAGCTGTAATGTAAGTGGGCGCGGGAGAAGAAGCAGCAAGAAATTACCGAGGTGTTTTTTCCTACGCACAGTTACAGATAATACTATCTATTACTCTATTTATAAAACTCATGTCCAAGAAGTCTTTGTCTTTAAAATTCTTCATCATCAGAACCCATAACTGTCTATTGCAGTAATTATTGCTCGGGTCTCCTCTCACGCTAAGATGTACAGGCCATATTCCACCAGCTTGGCAAGTGCGGAATGTTTTCATTAATTTCGAAGTAAATAATTTAACTGCTACACAAAACTTTTACAAACGCCTTTTACAACGTTATTTGTTTTCGAAGCGTCCACCCCGCAAATAAAATCAGTAACAAGAAAAGCCTAAGAAGAGGCGTGGAATCCTCTTGGTAGTAGGTATTTCAAAACTTCTAAAAATTCTAGTTCAATCTAAAAGCGGGTCTAGCCAGTCTAACTAGCTTTCTTTCTTTCTTTTCTTTCTTGACTTTCTTTCTTTTTCTTCTCTTTCTTGGCCGGCAACGCGTCAGTGATGCCTTTGGTGTTGCTGATGTCCATGGGGGACGATAGCCACTTACCATCAGGTGGATCTTCAGCTCGTTTGCCGGCTATTTCCATAAAAAACTAAACACTTAATACGTTATTTACTACAATATTTGTAAAAATCATACTTTAAAAGTTTTTGAGGACTTTTGTAACTCTTTCAAGTAAAAACTACTAGACGGATTTTCATGAAGTTAGATCATGATCTGGAATCATTCTGGAATAGGATATATGGTACTTATTATACCGGAAAACGCGAATAAACCCGCGCGCATAGCATTAGTACCTTATAAATAACTATGTAAAACTAACAACTATGTGTAACTATGTAATATTAAAGGTCGTAGCTCATTTATACGACACTGATCCCACCCAACCAAAGTATGAGAATTCAAATATAAACTTAAAATCGTGCTCTGTAGGTGCACTTTACAGTAACAACAAAAATTAGCAGCCCGCGCGCGGGAAGCAAGCTAACCGCAACCTTGCCCCTCAATAGTTAACGTCTGGCGTACCGCACACTTAAGCGAGCGGCCCGCATGCTTTGAGCACGGCGGCTGCTGGCTTGAAGCCCGCTAACGGACGGCGTACGTGCGCGGATGGATGGAGGTCGCAACTGGCTCCGTCGCATACGTGTGAAAGGCGCAGGGTCAGCGAATAGCCTGCTAGCTGTAGGCGCGGGGAAGCGAGTAGCCTGCTAGCTGTAGGCGCGGGGAAGCGTGTAGCCTGCTAGCAGTAGGCACGGAGACAGCGAGTTGTCTGCTTGCTTTACAGGCGGTGTTGTGCAGTTGCGGTGTGGGATCAGTGTCGTATAAATGAGCTACGACCTTAATTCGTAAACTTTTTACTGTTTGCACCTCTACCTACGCATTTCTTGAACGTCTGTGTCCTCTACCCTTAGGTTGTCTGGTAGAAATCGCTATTACAGCGATAAGACCGCCTATTGTGTCTAATAATACTAAAATTGTAATATTTTATGTACTTCTAGTGTGCACAATAAAGAATATTGTATTGTATTGTACTGTATGTACATAATATACATAAGGCGTATCGGAGATTTTTAAGACAGACTACATTATGAATTCTGGTTTATCACTAACTCTTTCAACCTGCATTGGAGTCTCATAACCTGAGTGCAAAAGTCCCATAACTATTGTAAAACACAATAGTCATGTTGCTTATGTATGAGTTGAAGTGATAACTGAAACTCTACATCCGTTTCTTACTACTTAGTAACTCAATCAATCAAAAGTGACCTTTCATTTCGAAGTAGGTACATATTGTTTATAATAATTCACTAAATAAAATTGTAATAAACATAAATGGAAATTCCCCGTTAATCAAAGTCAATAAGGGCTAGAACAAAAACTTAGAACAAAAACTTATTTAATATTAATATTATATTAGATACTTTGATAACATTAATATGTATTTTTTTCAAGCTTTAATTACTAGTTGAATTCGCACCCTCAGTGGAAAAAAAGCATAAGTCGTCTTTCGTTGAATTTTAGTTATTACTATGATTGGAAAGAGGGACAAAAGCTGCATATTATGCTCAATTTTTTTCAAATTTTTATCATTTATCTTTTTTTTTTCACTTTATTTGGGTCAACCAATCTTGACGATTTTGTGCAAGAAATCGTAATGTAAATTCCTTTGACTACTTATTGATATTTTAACAGTGTTTTACCTCTCCTGTAAAACTGCAATTTTCATCTTATGCCTTTTTTCCACTGAAGGTGCGAATTAGGTGACATTTGTAATGAAGCGTTCCATTTTTCCCAGAGTTCGCTATAAATACCTGAAATATATTATTATTTATTTAGGACATAATCATGCTATGCCGTTCAAATCGGTTTGACACTCTTTTACGTAGCTTTTGGAATCAATATGTTAAAAATCTAAAAAAAGAGATGATTTCCTTACGATAACTTAATATATATTACTATAAAAATATCTATTACTACTAAAATCGAGTAATTTCATCTCAATCACATCACTTTGATGTATCTATAAGTTTTTATAAAACAATAATTTATTAAACAGCCTGAAATTCAGTCATCAATTCGGAAGAAAACCAAGAGCAACTTCAAATACCTACTAAAAAGTACGACTATTGGCCAACAGATGACGCTTTTTAGTAGTTCCCGTGTGTAATGATAGATGGCATTTAAACTAGTGAACTTTTCATGTCTATGCTGCGAATTATACTGTTGTTTGATTGAATATAAAGCCTTCAAGAATAAGGTCCGGCAGCACTACCTGAAGAAAATAGAATGATGTCGCCCGTGGTCTTACACTAAAAACTGCCTTAATGGTTTTGGTCGTACGACCTTAAAACCTTCATCTGAAGCGACTCCGTTTGAAGAGACGGAGCGCTAGCGGCGCTCCCTAGGGAGCGTCCGCTGGGTGACTACACTTTGTGTTGTCGAAGAGGTAATTGTGCCATCGAAAGGATGAGCATCATCTGGGATTGAGTCGTCTGTGTCCTTGGAGGCGGCCAGGAGGCTTTCCAGGTCAGACGAGAGCTTATTGGGTGGGTCCGTGAGGACATTGCGCGGCCTTCGTATTTGATGGCCGGTGAGGGTGGGGGCGGTGTAATCCGCTGATTCCCTAATCATGGGGTTGGAGTGTGTTTCTGAGGATTTGAAGAATCTCTCAGAGAAGTTTTTCATGACTTGTTGTATTGTGTCGAGCTCTAAGTCTCGGTGGAGATCGGCGTTCCGGACGCACCAGTGTGCGCCAGTCGCTTTTCGACAGAATAGATTCTGGACTACTTGTAATTTGTGGACTATATTGGGAGCCGCATGTGCGAAGACAGGGGCGGCATAGAGTAGTACCGGTCGAATGCAAACCTTGAAGAGCGTTCGCTTGTTCCTGAGGGACATTTTACTTTTCCTTCCCAACATAACGTTGAGTCGGCTCATATAATAACGGGCTGTACTAGTCACCTTGTTGATATGGGGCCTAAAGGTGAGTCTAGAGTCTAGTGTTATACCTAGATATTTTGTTTGTGTCCTCCAAGGGACGGGTGTTCCCGCGAAGCGGATGGGGGGATCGCTCAAGCGTCGTTGCTTGTGTGAGAAGCGGATTGCGGCACTTTTGTCCGCGTTGACTTCGATGCGCCATTTCTTGAACCAGTCTCCTAACTCGTTAACCGAGTTTTGGACTCTGGTAAGAACTGACGACATCACCCGTCCTTTGAGGTAAAGGGCGGTGTCATCCGCAAAGAGGGAGAGTTGAACCCCTTTCTTGGGTATCGGTATATCGTTTGTGTACGATATGAATAGTAAAGGGGCTAGCACTGAGCCCTGAGGGACCCCTGCCGTTATTAGGCGAGGGGAAGAGAGGATACCTTCGTGTCTGAAACGGAAGGTACGTTGATCTAGGTAGGAAGCCACGAGTCTGACAATACGGTCTGGAAGGCCAAGATAATGGAGTTTATAGATAAGTCCGGCATGCCAGACCTTATCAAAAGCTTTGGCAACGTCGAAGAAGACAGCGACTGTCTTATCGCGACGCGGGTAGAATCCACTAAGTATGTATTCTACTATACGGTGTACTTGTTGAGGACAAGAGTGTTTAGCACGAAACCCGAATTGGTGCGGAATGATCAAGGGAGGACCGTCCGATGGAAAGAGATGCTTTCTCATGCGGGACTGTATTATTCTTTCAAATACTTTACCCATTGCCTTGAGGAGGCTGATGGGTCGATGGTTAGACGGGACATTAAGGGGTTTCCCGGGTTTGGGAATCCCTATTACTATAGCCTCTTTCCACGCAGTGGGAAAGTGGCAGTGTTCAAAGCAGGCGTTGAACAGAATGACTAAAAGGGTAATAACCTGCTCTGGGAGGTGTTTGAGCGCCAGGTTGGAAATACCGTCGGCTCCAGGAGCTTTACGGGGTTTGAGTCCACGTATGATGGACTTGACCTCGTCAGTAGTTGTTTGAATGGGATCTGCGGTGACAGGGAGTGAATTCCTCTGACGGACTTCATCCTCCACCGTTTGAACATGAGACAGGGAATGGGGCTGAGTGCTGGGAGCACACTGCGTAGCAATACTGTCAGCGAAACATTCTGCTTTTTCGTCGTCCTCGAAGGCTATACTGCCGTCGGGACGGTTAAGTGGGGGGGTGTCTAACTTGGCGTCTATTCGAAGGTTTTTAGCCGTCTTATAGAACGCCTTGTGAGAGGGAGTTATGTCGCTCATGAGGGAGTCCCAATTGGAGTTCCTCAGCTCTGTAAGTAGGGATCGAACTTGACGCTGTAAGGCGTTAGCTCTCCTGCGGTAAGTGGGAGTGGGGTATAAAGCAGCACGTCTGAGCGCTGCATTTTTCTTACGAATGAGAAGCCTGGCTTCGAGCTGTAGTTTCCGGTTTGGGACCTTGACCACACGCTCGTTGTCGCGAAGGGCTGACTGTACTGTTTTAGTGAGATTACTGACAGTATTGTCTATTGTAGCCGAGCTATCGAAGTAGTCGGCTGAGATAGCATAAGGTGAATTGGGGGACTCGAACTCCGCTTTAAGCGCGTTCTTGTAACCATCCCAGTTAGTGAAAGTTCGGGTGACGGGCGGGGAAGAGTCTATAGGCCCTAGCTCAAGGGAGACCGGGCGGTGATCAGAACCTAGGTCGTCGAGAGTTTTTAATGCTCTCAGGTTGAGTGAGATTCCCTTGGTCAGGGCTATATCTAGAATGTCAGGTGAAAAGTTCACCTGCTTCGGATAGTGAGTGGGAGAGGAAGGGGATAGAATATTTATTCCCAGTTTGGTAGTAAGCTTGAAGAGCTTCTTACCGTTTTGGTTGGTTTTGTGGCACCTCCAGTCGGAGTGTTTGGAGTTGAAATCTCCAAATAGTATAATGGAGTCTCCGAGCGAGAGCAGTGCTTCTAGGTCGCTACGAAGAGGAGTTTTCTGAGGTGGGTTATAAACTGAGGCTATGATCAGGGACGGGTGTCCTGTCATGCCTAGTTTGACTACCGTGGCTTCCATGTTGATGAGTGGAGGGGTTTCTATTACAGAGCAATGTAAAGATCTTTTGTAGTAGATGGCAGTGCCTCCGCCCTTGCGGCCGTCGGCTCTGTCGTCTCGTACAAGAGAGTATTTGGGGATAGACAAACCCTTTTTAAGAGAGGGCTTGAGGTGGGTTTCTTGGATTAGCAATAGGTCGATATCCCTATTGCGAATAAACTCTTTAATTTCTAATATGTTAGAGTACAGACCGTGCGAATTGAAAGAGATAAGCGAGACGCCTTTAGGCCTCACTCGACCGGTAGAAGGGGGAATTGCGTTAAGCGCTATTGACATTACTTAAGCGAGTTAACTAACTCGCTGTGTTCGACGAGCACCATGGCTCGCTCGATGGGACTGCTAGCTGCAAGGAGCTTGCGGGTGAAGGCATGGATTTCATCCATGTTAATACTATTTATTAAATCCCTCACCGTGGCCAAGTCCTCATAAGAGGGCATATGGCTGGTTTGGGACTGGGAGGGACGCGGGAAGGCAGTAGGTGCCTTATAGGGCGCGGGCGCAGCCTTAGGTGCGGATGCAACCTTAGGTGCGGGAGCGGGGGCAGCCGTGGTGGCTGTCCGCCTCCACGGGTTAGTGGGAGGGGGCGGGGGCCCTGGGCGGGCACTGGGGGTCCTCAATTGAGGGAAGTTCGCGTCCGTTACAGGGGGCGGGGCTTGTCTTGGCCTGTAAGGCTGCTTGTTAGCAGTCTTAGGCAGGTTAGAGCGGGGGGCACGTGGGCAGCCGCGATAATTAGCGGGGTGGCCGGTCTGTCCGCATAGGACACAAGCCGGGGGAGACTGATCGTCTTTAGTGCGTGTGCACTCTTTGGTGAGGTGCGGTACTAGGCACTTAACGCACCTAGGACGAGCGCAGCAGTTAGCCGCTGCGTGGCCGTAAAGCTGGCAGCGGTGGCACTGACCGGGGAACCCACGTTTGTTCGGGGGTTCAGCCCGGATTTCAGAGAGCCCACATATGGTGAGTTTCTCTTTGAAAATGTCGCGGGACGTGGGCGCGTTAGTCATAATGACTAAGGCCAGCGGGAGTTGTCGGCCGGTGCGGGTGTGCATCTTGTGCACAGCCTCCACGGGATGGCCCTGGGACTTAAGGTCCTCGAGTATAGCCTCGTTGGCTAGCTCGAACGGTACTCCTCTGAGTACCGCTTTGACTTTACGCTCTTCGGGGAGAGCGTATGTGTGGTATGGTATTTTATTTACCATGAGGAGCCTGGTGAGGCTCCTGAATTGGTCAACGTCCGGGACTTTCACCCGGATTGTCTCGCCCATATTGGTGGCGTGGGTGTAGTGGATCTTGTGCTGAGTGCACAGTTCCACTACTGCGGTCCATTTGGACTTGTCCCGCAGGAAGACTGGGGGAGGGCAGGGATAGTGGGGGCGCAGCGCGAGGCTGGCTTGGAGGACTGCCTAGGGAGGACAGTCTCGGGGGTGTTTTCAACAGCCGGTTTTGGCGTGGGCGCGGGGGCGGAGGGCTCGGTGCCCTGAGAAGCTTTAGTGCGAGGCTTGCGCTTTTTGCGCGTTACTCGCTCGAAACCGTCATCACCGGTGACGGTTGAGTCGGAACTGACGGAGGACGGGGCCTTGGTCCGTTTCCGGGAACTAGAGACGGAGGCGGAGTCTGAGAGCTCCGACTCGTCCATCGATTCGTGCCGAGAGGCGGCAGAGGGACTGAGGGGGGAGGAGTCCACGAGCACTACTGTGCGGGGCTCAAGTGACTTATATGGTCGCAGGCCATGCTGGGCCTGGAGATGGTGGAATAATTCGTCCGCTTTGGACGAAGAGCCTAAGAACGACTTTAAGCCGTCGTTGATGGCTTCCCACGACAGACCCACCAATGGCGAGTCCATCGCGGGAGCGTAGAGGGGGTGTTGGTACGTCAGGGCAACGACACGCAATAACACAAGAAAACAAGACAATACAAGAGCAAGAAAAACAAAAAAAAATACAATGAGGGGCGGTGGATATCCCTATTGGATTATAGTCCACCAACCTTTCCCCTTGGGAGTTCCCAAGTGCAATGGGTCCGGTCTGCCGGTTTGTCCCAGGCCAGGAGGCCGGGGAAGCGCACCGGGTCAACGCTGACTGGCTTAGTTGTCACCGTTAAGTATCCACCAGTCCAAGGTATTATTCTCTGAAGGAGAATAAAGAAAATAAAATAAAATCCGGTATACGGCAGAACAGAGTGGGAGCACTAGTGCGACCGCTCTGCTCGGCGCGTAAAACGGGACTACCTGCACTGCACACTGCACAGCACAGCACTGCACACGCGAGACACACGGACTCACGCGAACCGGTTTGGCTTCTCTAGAAAGAGACACCGATAGGACCGATAGGGGCGTGGTCTTCAACCAGATGTAATATATATGTAATATGTATATATTTATAAATATGTATGTATTTAATATTTATACTTGTGTATATTAATAAATTTGTATTTGTATATTATATTGTTTATGTGTATGTATATTGTAATATAGTGGTATTTCAAATCTGGCATTGTTTGCACCTACTACATCTTCTCACCAGCTCCCAGGGTTGACTGGTAGAGAATGCCATCAGGCATTAAGTCCGCCCATTGTACCCCTTAGTATTAAGGTGACAATAAAGAATAAATAAATAAATAAATAAATATAAAGGGGTGTACAAATTAATGTCGATTTTTATTGCATAATAAATTGAAATTGTAAAACTTACGCATATATTATTGTATTATGTTTTTTGTAACCATCTGATGATAAGTGGCTGCCGTCATCTATAGACACCATAGATACCAGCCAGTCATATATAACGCATTACTGATAATTATTATGCTTGTGAAAAAAGTCGATTGCCGCATACGATTCTAAAATATTACCCTACCATCACTATCCGTTATGGTCTAGTGGCTAGGATACCTGGCTCTCACCCAGGAGGCTCGGGTTCGATTCCCGGTATCGGAAATTAAAACCACAAGTTTAGACAAAACCTTTTTGCTTTTTTTTTATTTACCCTTATAATCAGTTTATGTTTTGCAACGGTTTAAGAATGAATTATGCTAGACCATGCCGGGCACGAGGATCTTCACTAACATTTTACTCAGCTCGGACATGGCGTCATATAAAATGTTAGTGAAGTTTTGAATCTGTGCCTCGTCTGTGCCTCGTACTCGTACGAGGTCCCGGCACGGCGCGACGCGTGCCCGTCACGGTGTAGTAGCATAATTCATCCCTTATAATTATGTGCCGATAAGATGATTATAGGAAATTAGAAAGTTTACATGTAACGTAAAGTTTAACGTTTTAGGAAAATTTATTTTTAAGCTAAATGGTACAAACCTTCTATTATCTTTTATTTTAACTTTATTGCAGCACGTATTAACCGCTAACTGATTTTGATTATACATGGCATAGTTACATACTCGTATTTATAAATTTACTTTTTAATGTCAAAGTCAAATTATTTAGTAGTAAGTACGAGGATATGAGGAAATAAATACGAGGTGAATAGGTACGAAGTTATGGACAGAGGCTAGTAACTTAATAAAAAAAAGATTCTTCCAACTAAACAATATTATATAATAGAATGATTTATAAAGATTTAATAGTCGAAATTAGATAGTAAGTACATGACATAACTAGCTACTTATCTTGTTTAATCATTATTTTTAAACTGCAACTGAAAATAGAATGGCTTCAACCCATTAATGGCCCACTACTGGGCACGGGTCTCTCCTCTTGAGGAGGCCTAGAGCATACTCCACCACGCTGCTCCAGTGCGAATTGGAGGGGTTAGTGGTAAACACAAGTAACGGAAGTTTTTCATGCCACCCGAAAGATAAGAAACGGTACCAATGGCTATGACGTGCGTATTTTTTTTCGAATACGGAACTATACATAGTAGGTACATATATCTAAAGTTTATATTTGATTGTTTCAATGCCCAGTGGTAGACAAAGCTACATCCGGATGACATTACTAGAACAAATAGTTATTGTCATTCGCTTGACCTATAAGAATGGTTGATAAATCAGTTTCGATAGCTTTTCCGGTTACTGATTGCAAGACATAATGACAACAGAATTTAATTTAATGCCATCGTAGCATGTATTGCTATGATGGCATTTGAATTTAAACTTTTTGTGATAAGTTAATGCTAGATAGAAATCCTACCTATAATTTTATACATTTGTATAAAATTAAGCTTAAAAATTACTTATGTAAAAAAGGAACATAATGTTACTTACTAATTTACCTTCTACTTCCCATCTTTCGTTCGCTTAAAACATATTTTACCATTCCGAGAACTCTTAAAATCGTATTTTTTTATTATTTTTAATATTATCACGCCTTTCCTTAAGCATGCCCAGAGGTTAAATAAAATTATGTACTTTTTAATAACCTTGTATCTCATTATAAGTAAAACTTTATGTTTTTTATGAGAAATAAAGATCTTTAAACCTACCTAAGTGCTTATTCACTTCTTTCTTTACAACGTAACATACAAAATTACTAAGATGACTTTTTAGTGATCGATATTGGACCCTTCATATCGAATACAATGTAGTCACTATCGAATTTCGGTTGTAGAAAGCATGAATTTAATTTTTCTAATCTTATCATACAAAACAGTTCAGCATCATAAAAATAATAATTTTTTAATGACAATAATAAAACAGTTAATAGGTACCAAACAAAAAAAAAACATAAGAAAATCGGTAGATAAATAGAGGAGAAGAATGGGTGTAGGTAACTAGTGAAAACTTCAAATTCAATTCAAATTCAAATTTATTTATTGTTCGTCTACAATATCAATACAATAATAACAGTTGTTGGGACCACCCTTTGAGCGTTTTATTGCTTGTGTTAGGTGGCCCTTACACCCTTATTTCTGTTTATCTTATATAGATGATAGTAAAAATTTTCTGCTTCGAAGCAGTTTTTTAAAAATGGTGTTCCCTCTTATGATATTCATGTCATTATCATAGTACCCCCTGACCACTTACCATCAGGTGCATTTTCATCAACTATTCGGACATTAAAAAAACAACTTACCACGACAAGTTTCCCGTGAGTAGGGTGCCTCCTGATAAGTAACGCAGCACCGTTCTGATCATCCTGGTAGAGATCGCCAATGTCCTCTTCACCTTCCTGCAAAAAAATAAATATTTATAGAAATTATTTATACAGAATGACATTATAACAATAAACGTGGAAAATATCACTTTTAAAAGGAATTCACGCACTTGCAAAGTGTTTTATACTCATATTACTTCTAGAGCCAACAAACAGCTTACAATCTAATAGTTAACAATATTAATTGATATATTTTATAGTTTGTCTGTGCATTCGTTAACTAAAGAAAACTTATCTGATTTCAATATTGTTCTCACGTTTAATGTTTGTTTTATTTCGTTCAAAAATTACTAAGAATTCTTATGCCAATTTAAGTAGTTAATTTAGACATTTTTCGAAAATCGAACGAGGGAAGTTGATTTAAAAAAAATATTTACACCTAAAAAGCACTAGACTAAAAAAATTAGAAATATCATAAGTGCATGTGTTTTAGAACAAGAATTAATCCTTATTGTGGTTTTCATAGCTACTACGCTTGAATCTGATTGGTGGCGCTTTAGTTAAGCTAACAAGGATTGTATTTCTTATATCGAAATTAAATTTCTTATATTCATTGCAGGACAAGGTCAATCGGAGAGCTAGAATTGATAATGGAAATAACATGTATTTGTTATTAAAAGATAAAAAAATAGAAAAATAGTCAAGTATTCATATAATACACAAGAATTTGTATATGAATTAGTCATACAAGGTTGCAATGACAAAGAATGCTTATCATTATGGCTGCCAAAAAAAGCTCAGGCGGAATTATTTTTTGCCCCTGTCCTTTACATTCAATTGCAGTTATAATTGTGATGAAATACCTTATTAATTTATTTGTCTAGTATACGACGGGAAATTTTTTTTGCACAATCGCCGGAAGTAGCCAAAACGAAGGTTGCAGTTGGCAGCTGTAGATACCGTTATGTGTTCGTCTGAGTGCCTATGTTAATTATTTTTTATGTAACGAGGCGACATACGAAGTGACCATCCACATGAGTATACTATAGTATGCATACAGATAAAGTATATTTGTAAAAACCTTTTAGGGAAGCGATTTTTGTCAACTGTCAGTATATTTAAATCCCCTTAATACGGTACGAATAGGTAGTAATGAGGTGAAAGGTTTAAGCTTCTGTATTGTAAGAATTGTTGCAGATAAAAGCCAAATAGTAATAGTACCACATGTTCTGTGAATATTACAATGAAAAGAACATAATTGGGAAAAGGCTGATTTATCTTATTTTGGCAGTTGATAAGCAAACAGACGCGCCACCTGACGGTATAAAGTGATGGTCGTCGCACATTAGCAACATCAGTCATTACCGATGCGTTCACCAAGAAAGAGAGAAGAAGGAAACTGACTCGTTAACGCACCAAATCCTTTAGGTACTTTGATAGATAGATAGATAAACTCTTTATTGTTTGTACACCACAAAAACACATAAAGACATTAAACTAAGAAAAAAATGTACAAAGCAACAGGCAACCTTATCGCTTCGTAGCGATTTCTTCCAGGCAACCATCATAAGAATAGAATATAGATGTAATAATCAGGAGGGTATCGGCATCAAGTCAACGAATACAACAATACAGAAAAACACTTTAGATACTTAGGTATTAGTTAACCCAAAGGAACATCAAAATTAAAATCTAACTTCAAGTAAAAACTATTTTTCACACGGATACAGTTCCGGTCGTTATGGCATTTTATTATGAAGTCGAGCCGTTGTCACAACGTGGGAAATACGAAGTCGTGAGTTTGGTACACCCATTCGACGACAATGATATGACGAAAATATCTCTAGGTTGCTAGATTTAGGCACTTAGAATAATCGGCAATCGCAGTATCTCCTTGCATTCGCACTTAGGTTTTAGGTCTAAGTGCGAGTGAGCGCGCAATATGTCAACGCGTGCAATGAGATTGACACATTGCTGTATCGAAACTGGACGTCAGAATTGATTTAATGGTTGTCGATTATGTCACATAATTGATTGTTTGTTTTGAAGCTAGAGATAAGCTTGAAGGATAAACTCTGAGTTAGTGTTCAAATTCTGCTCACTATTTCAATTATTCAGAATTAATGTGTTTTTACTGTCGTAGTTTGGGTTTAAATCATTGTTCTTTTAATTAATTTTCTTTTGTTAAAAATATTGAAGGACTTAATATTTAAGTAGTATATTGTTACAATATCACCCTTATGTTCCTGCAATACCTACCGGCGTTAGAACCACTAACAACCCAGGCAAGGCGCCACAATATGGCACCCACATAAGAAAATGTAAATCGAGCTGTTTTCTGGAAAAATTTTTGCTGAACGAATGGGAACGTTTTTTAAGAATTTTATTTTTCCTTTTTCTTTGCTTCTCACCCCAAATGTGGCGCCCTTCCTTTGGCGGACTAGGCCGTCACTGGCTCTACTGTTGCCTAACGTGCTAAGTCTTACTTATCACTCTTATCCACGTAGCCGTTAACATTAAAGTTAACGCAGGTGTAGCAAAAGCATTAAAGATATCTAATCCTGATCAAATTGATTAGTTACCAAACCCTCACTCAGCTTACATGTTGGATTGTGACGCTAGCCTAGGGTTGCCAGATGTAGATTAAGAACAATTCTACTAGATCTCGTTGCACTGATGCACTTTCCATGCACAATGCATCCCGCCCCGCTACTCGTATGTCTGCTGTTGGCGCCCCTTGCGCCTACCTGTCAACGAAATCCGGAACAAAGAAGTCTAATTCCTAGACAAGTGACAAGGCATAAAATTCTAGAACAATACCAGATTTCCCGGCCGTCTTTTAACCCCAAGATTAGAATATTTTACGGTTTAATGAATGAACAAGTCACGCGTTAAATAATTCCTTAAATTCACATGTAAACGCAGAGATGCTTGTAATGCGCGATGTGATATAAAAGTGTCGTCAGTATCATGATATCGCCATAACTGGTTCGCTCGTGACGAGATTAGATCGCAGTGATGTACGTGATATGACGACTGAGAGGTAGCGATGTGATGAAACGAATTAGTACCCTGTTACCATTCATATAATGTACAGTACAGTGGATAAAATGATTTGTATACAGGTGAATTTATCAAGTGTGCGTGGATAGCCAAAGAAACTATGAGGAATCATTTTCCTTGAGTTTTTTATGTCATTACTCCCCAAAATTTGATTTTTGTTAGCGACACTATCGAATGATGTAATACAGGATGCGTTTTTTTCAAAATCAACGGGTTCGATTCCTGGCCTGATTTTTCGTATGTCATTACTTCTCAGAATCCGGTCCTTATTAGCGACACTATCGAATGGTGACATAATACAGGATGTGTTTTTTTCAAAATCAACGGGTTTGATTCCTATTATTATTAATTATTATTATTATTTTATTATTATTTTTTTTAATCTAATGATTCAGTTTTAGTTTTAATCAAAATCGGCCCCAAGACTCCTTTGACCATTTTTCGCTATTCCTCATAGTTTTGAATTTGGTCATCCACGCACCCTTGAAAAATTCAGCCTGGAGATGGAATTCAAATAGAAATTAAATGTTTTACCTATGGGATGTGATACATTTCATAAAAATTCGTTCCATAATTTTTGCGTGAAAGAGTAAAGAGGGAGTTAAAATTTAAATAAGAAAGCTTTATTTGCTGCTATTTAAAGGCTGTCTAAAGATATAGATTAAAAAGATGGTTGTATATAAATTAATATATTATCATAATCTATACCCACTACTATACCTACTCATTAAAAAACCAACTTACGAAAACAACGATTGCATGAAACAAAAATAATGTGTCCATATAAAAGATTTCAACGCGTTAAGAAATTAATATTTTTTTTTTAAGATTCACTTTCGAAAATGAAAGTCATTTAGATAATTACAATTAAGTTGAATCAATTAATTTTCACAATTAAATACTTGAGTGCAAATTTTATTTTTATACTTATTTATGTTGTGATTCTGAAGTGTAATTTTAAGTCAAACGCCTTTGATAATCTATATATATAAAATTGAAAAGAGACACACCGCTGATTAAACAAAAAATCTCAGAAACTACCGAACCGATTATGATGAAATTTGGCAGGGAGATAGTTTATGCTAAGGAGACGTCAGCTAAGAACGGATTTTTGGAAATTCATCCCCTAAGTGTAAAAATAGGGGTTAGAAGTCATTTTCATACAAGCCGACTTCGTCAGTTTTAGAGTTATAAATATGAAATTTTTCATGTAAGTTTATAGTAATAAATAAAAGTTAACTTTAACACATTTTTTTGAAAAATCATCCCTTAAAGGGTTAATTTAGGCGTTTTATCATAGTATGCAACTTCGTCATTTTTGAAGTTAAAAACGTGAAAATTTACATATTAGCTCAAAATTAAAAACTAAATTAAGAAGTATTACGATTTTTTGGAAAATCATCCCTTAAAGGGTTAATTAAGGCGCCGCAAGTTAGTATGGGAACTACATCAGTTTTGAAATAAGAAGGGTGAAAATTTGTATTTAAGCTTATAGTTAGACACAAAAAATAACTGTATCACAGTTTTCTCGAAATTCATCCCCTAAAAATAGGGGTTGGTAGTCAACTACATACAAATCAGCTTCGCCAATTTTCGAGGTAGGTATAAATATGAAAATTTTTATGTAAGTTTATAGTAATAAACAAAAGTTAAATTTAACATATTTTTTTGGAAAATCATCCCTTGAAGGGTTAATTTAGGCGATGGAACTTAGTACACAACATCTTCATTTTTGAAGTTAAGAACATTTAAGAAACTCTTAAGTGTACAAGTTAGTGTGGCAAATTCGTCAGTTTTGAAGTAAGAAGGGTGAAAATTTGTTTATAAGCTTATAGTTAGACACAAAAAATAACTGTTTCATGATTTTCTCGAAATTCATTACCCTATGGGGCAAAACTAAGGGGATGTAAATATTTAAGAAACTTTGTCATTTTTGAACTCTGAAGTAATGTAAAACTTGATATATAAGCTTATAATTAAGAACAAAAAATAATTGTAACAGGTTTTTTTAGAATTTCATCCCCTAAGAGGTAAATAAAGGGGTTGCAAATTTTTCAGTAAATTCTTCATTATGAAAATTAATATGTAAGCTTATAGTGAGAAAGAAATTTTGTATTGGGGGTTTTACGGATGGGAGGGGGAGGGGGAGGGGAGAGGGACAAAAAGTGTTAGAGCACCAAAAATTTGTTTTTAAAATTATTGTCTTTCTGTCGGTCTGTTTGTCTGTCCGGGCATCACATCAAAACCCTTGAACTGAGGAATGATTTGTGATTGTATCGTAGGTTTTACTTTATAAATTCCTAAATTCAATATAAATTAACCTGTTATTAAATTTTTTTTATGAGGGGTACAAAATAAATATGATAAGCATAATTTCCGCGTGCGAAGCTGCGGGCAACTGCTAGTACATTATACGAATAACAGATAATGAGAGAGAACATCTGACTTTTTTAAACGGATTTATTTAGTTTATTCTGTCTGTGTGAGACACGCTTAATTATACCTACTTCCTCTTACCCTAACGCTGGTCATACACGATCAAGTATACTTGTCAAGTTTGCAGCGGATTTGACGCGGCATCCAGTAAACTTGACGGTGTATGACCACGGTATAGACATACCGTATCTGGCCATATAGCTATCTCATGCACACTGGATGCCACGTGTCAATTCAAAATATACTTATATTCATACTAGATTATACTAAATAAAACCTGATCAATAACTACCCAAAGGTTTGGCTCTAGATAAGGGAATTCCTTGATTAACAGCACAGCCGCAATGTTTTTTCTTTAGGTAAAGTAGGTAACATTGACACTATAAAACCGTAAAGACTTGTTTGAATTCAATTAAAAATTATATTTATTAAGCTAAAAATATATTAAAGGAAACATACAGAGGCTTAGAAGGCTTTACCGAACAATGAAATCTTTATTTAAATTAAAAAATTTACATAATACCTGTAAAAACTAACAACACAAGAGCTTATGGTCTTAGAATAGAGAATATTTAGATTGAATCTGTATTGTTACATAATTATAGTTCTAGGAATTATTTTAATAACGTCTATTAAATATAGGTTGTTAAAGAGATTAAGGAGGTGACTGTTATGGCGAAGATATAGTCATGAAGGTCTGAATTATTTTTAGTATCTAATCACTGTCGGGATAAATTTCCTTTTAGCCCATTATAATATGTATGCTGTTACTTTGAAATACTTTTTTAACTGTTTCGATAAATACGCCTCACCTCCAGCCTTACCCCAGGTTGATATGAATTTTGGTATACTTAATCAATGGAACGAATGTGCCTAATGCGTTGTTTTAGTGGTCTTAAACTACCTTCGGATTATTGACTTTCAACTGAACCCATTTTGAGGCATATCGGTTGAATGATTTCAGAGCCTATGAAGGACATCCGTACAAACATTTTTTGTGTTTTATATACCTAAGTTACAAATGTAAGCAGACATACATTTAAGTATACAGATGAGGCCAATTTGACGGCCTTACCCGTACAGTATTGAAATGTAAACATACTGTAAAGATTATACGAAATGTGAAATGCTTTAAATAAAATATAATTTTATAACTCTCCAAACAATCGTATTGTATGACAGCAAGTTCACGAGGACCATAAATCATCATTAGCTCAGCTTGTCATACAATATCCTGTTTACGTATCAATAAAATACATAAGTACAGATAATAAACACTTCTTTAACATAATAATATATTATTGCTGCGTTTCCGTATTGACTACACGTGTAGATTTCATCTTTGTCAGAATCAGTCATTAAACTGTTCATTGTCCATTGATGTTTTTTTAAGTGAAACTTCTATATCGATATTGTGGAGAGAGGTAACAAAAAAATATGTTCTGATGTCAAAAATGTCAACTAAAATTGCTTAAATTCTGTACAAAAAATTATTATTCCTTCTGATGAATTCTGAATTTGAGTAAAACACTCCGAAATCGCGTACTCTTGTGGTGATTGTCTTGACAAGATAAGTACTTATATTCACACACGAGAGCTCTCCATTGCCATTAAAAGCCAAAGGCTTATAGGATTCCGGTAGTCCCGAGAAGAAGTGTACGTAGCCACTCAACATTGAATATGAATCCATCAATATTAATATTGATACCCAAGTGAGTACAAGTACCTAAACACTTTATTAACGTAGGATTCAACACTTCCACAATCCTCTTAGATCAGTGGTAATTAATTACTATAACCATAACAAACCTACCATCTTGTCAAACCTGAATCATCCTGAAACGATTGAAGTTGGAGAAGTGAAAAAATTCTCAATAATCTAAAATTTTAACAAAAAAAGAACCGACTTCAAATGAAGTACATGATGCCATTGTCAGATCTCGCTCAAATTTATGTGGGACCACACGACAAACACAAGCTTTCGATTAAAAAAAGAATCATCAAAATCGGTGCACCCAGTCCAGAGTACGGAGGTAACAAACATAAAAAAAATACAGTCGAATTGAGAACTTTTTTGAAGTCGGTTAAAAATAGGATATATGATGAATTTACAAGGAAAACTATCACGGCTATGCTAGCATAAGTAGGTAAAGTCGATAAATTTACTACTTCGAAACCCTATACAGCGCGTGGTGGTGGTACACATACTTCTCTGGTTTTTATATGAAATTTTCTGTCACCAGTGTTGTCGAATGAGAATTTATTGGGCGTGTTTTGACGCTTTCGGTACATGAATTATCGCCCCTTTCATGGAATGATTTTATGTTTTCCTTATTTATTTTACGGTTAAGGAAACAGTTTTATTATCAGTGAAAAGAGTTGAGCGGACTTATATTTTGTGTAACCTGGTAGGTACATAATTTATCATATTATTATCTACATATTATTTACAAGCAACAGGTAAATAACAATTCTTAAGGGCAAATTTTCCGATTGAGTCCTTGTTTATTATCAGCCAATTTTCACAAAAACTCCATTAGTATACACTCAAAACACTCAATCTATCGATAAAACTTTTAAAAAATCCTAACCAAAGTTTTTACACTTTCTTTTTAAGAAATTTTTTCATCGCAGTTAATTTTCAGAATGATAGACTTTATTTTAAACTTCGTGGTGCAATAAAGAAACCACTACCATCAGAGCCCATCACCATCATACGATACCATCATACCATCATACGATAGCCACTTACTCGTTTGTCAGTTATTTCCATAAAAAAAGAAATTAACTCGCTCCCAATATAACAAGTACCTAATAATTTTCTTTATTATTTTATAATATAACCCGTTTAGTACAGTCAATAAAGTAGTTGTAGAGTGCGTGAGCGGGAACCTAAGCGAATTCTTCAGAAACTTATTCAGGGTGCTTAGGGGGATAACATACTAAAAGTCCCCGCGTCTAGGAGGTGAGCCGGAGGGAGGGGGGGGTTACAAAGGTCTCAATTTTAGGTTTTTCGCCAATATCTCAAAAACGGTGCGTTGTAGCGAAAAATGTTCTAAGATGAAATGAAAGCTTATAAAATTCTCTATAACTTTAATTCTGTACACTTTTTCTATATCTCCAACCGTTTTTGAACTACACGCTCCAGAAATGTCGACATTAAAGTAATTCAGCGTGTTTACCATTACCTGATGCAAAAATTATCTTAAAATTGAAAGTAACCTAAGCTGGGAGTACCTCCACGTAGTAAAGGCAGTAACAGTAAGAAATCGCGTTTTTTATAACAGTGGATAACTGAGCAGAGGCGGGAAAACAATCATGATATTGATGAAGATTTCTTTTCGCTCAATATCTCTAATGCTCGCTGTAGGAAACGCGACCTTATTGGCTAAAACTCCTATTGATATTGTATACTTTCCTTCGGGCTTATGTTATTATAGGTTTTCGCAATTTTATTTTGTCTGGCACGGTAGCCTAGCCGGTAACGCAGGGGGGCAGCCACAAAATATTCTTTTCAGATATACATACACTGTTATTAGTAACACAATTGAGTTATCCAACATGAGTAGTACGAGTAAGAGTAAGAGTCCTGTATGCATTTTGTATGACGAGAATGTCGTTGAAGGAAGTAACGATGTCTCTGATGGAAAGGAAAGGGAATACCGGGTCGTATTTGTAGCATACACTCTGCCCTTAGCTTAAAATCTTTCAAAAATAATTATTAAATATTATATTAAAATTGCATAAATAATTTAAAAGTAATCGCTAAAACTATATACATAACTTACAAGCTAAATTAATTCATAAAAACAACATTTCATAAAAAGTAATAAAATAAATCGACACACACGCGGACAAATAAATAATATTGTGTTATAGCTAATTACTGCAGAGTGCAGAGTGAATGCTACAGTGTACCGCGCGTTCGTTCACTCGCCGGCCGACCGGTCGCTCAATGCTTATTCCTATTGTATGCTCGGCGCGCGCGCACCTTATCTCGCTACGCAATTCGATTCCGTTCTGACCGTTATTGTTTTCTCTCTATTCGCGTTTAAAATCTAAATTCTATCGTCTTACTTTTATACTTTTCTTACTGTTCTTACTTTGTTCTATTTCTTACTTCGCTTAGCTTGCTTTCTGCTGTAATTTCTTATTCGCGAATATAGTGGTGTAAATTGAACTGACTTTAATTTCTTATCGCCCGTGCTACCGTAACTTACAACTCGAAGATCATAACAACCTACAACTGGTGACTCCCGACTCCAACACGCCGTTGAAGAACATGGCGCATTCGGAACGAGATGAGCAGAAGACGCGATCGGTGGAACGAGTTGGTGTGAGGATACCGCCATTTTGGCCGAATGATCCAAGCTTGTGGTTCGATCAAATTGAAGGACAATTTATGCTGGCTAATATAACAAGTGATTCGACAAAATTTTATTATGTAACATCACAGCTTGAGCACCAATATGCGGCGGAAGTTAAGGATATAATTTCTTCGCCACCGGAGACGGGCAAGTATGAAAAACTTAAAGGTGAGTTAGTGAGACGCTTGTCGGTTTCCAAAAACAAGAAAGTTCAACAATTATTGCAACACGAGGAAATAGGTGATCGGAAACCGTCTCAATTTTTACGACACTTGCAAAGTCTCGCGGGTTCGTCCGTCCCCGATGACTTTATGAGAAGTTTGTGGTCAGGCCGCTTGCCTCATAACATTCAAACGGTCATAGCTTCGCACCCGGATATGCCTTTAAATAAAATAGCCGAGCTCGCAGATCAAATTTACGAGATAGCGCCACCAGCACCCCAAGTAGCAAGTACCCAAACGACTACCATGGAGGCAACACTGAAATTTATGGCACAACAAATCAACGATTTAACTCGCGAGGTGGCCGAATTAAAAATAAGAAGAGTGCCACGTTCTCATTCGCGATCGCGTTCGAAATATAGGTTTCGCTCCCGTAGTCGCTCGCGACCAGCACAACCACCAGCTGATCATCCACATTGTTGGTATCATTTTACTCACGGGTCACGAGCAAAGAAATGCGTAAAGCCATGCACGTATTGGGAGTCGGAAAACTCCCAGGGCAGCCGGAAATAGCGGCCAACCACTGCCCCACTTATACAGGCCGCCTCTTTATTACTGACCGCAATTCGAAGATGCTTTTCCTTGTGGACACTGGCTCCGACCTGTGTGTTTTCCCGCGGTCGGCATGCAAGGCGCCCTGTACTCAATCAAATTTCGATTTAGTTGCTGCCAACGGTACCGTCATTCACACTTATGGTCCCATTCACTTAGATCTTGACCTGGGACTCAAACGTTCCTTCAAATGGAAATTTACTATTGCCGATATTACAAAACCCATAATCGGAGTAGATTTTCTTACTTTCTATAACCTCCTTGTGGATTGCAGAAACCAGAGGCTCATTGATAACACCACTACGCTTACAGTGCCTACACCACGCATGCAGATTCCTGAGGACGTCGTGTCCATCAAAGCTGTCTCCGGGGACACCGAGTACCACGACATCATCAGAGAATTCCCAGAGGTTACTCGACCTGCAGGTATGGTTGCATCACCCAAGCACAACACAATGCACTATATTAAAACTACACCTGGTCCTCCAGTTAATTGCAGACCACGTCGATTAGATCCTGCTAGCTTTAAGGCTGCAAAGAAGGAGTTCGAGGCAATGATTTCCAGCGGTACCGCTCGCCCTTCAGAAAGCCCTTGGTCCTCGGCTCTGCACTTAGTCAAGAAGAAGGACAATGGATGGAGGCCTTGCGGAGATTACAGAGCCCTCAACTCGCGCACCATACCTGACAGGTACCCCATTCGTCATATTCATGACTTCTCTTATCAACTTTCTGGATGCAACATTTTCTCAACCATTGACTTGGTGAAGGCATACAATCAAATCCCAGTCAACCCTGAGGACATCCCTAAGACAGCTATAATAACTCCATTCGGGTTATTTGAATTTCCCTTTATGACTTTTGGGCTCAGAAATGCAGCACAAACCTTTCAGCGATTCATGGACGAGGTGCTGCGAGATTTGGATGGATTTTGTTACGGTTACCTGGACGACATCTTAGTTTTTTCTCGATCTCAGGAAGAGCACAGAAGCCACTTACGCCAGCTATTTAATCGTCTGAGAGAGTATGGTGTGCTTATCAACTCGACCAAGTGTGTATTCGGCAAAACAGAGGTACAGTTTCTTGGTTATCTAGTCTCTGCTGAAGGAACCAGACCTACGCCTGCTAAGGTGCAAGCTATCCAGGACTTCCCGGCACCTAAAACTGTAAAAGAGCTTCGCAGATTTCTTGGTACGATCAATTTTTATCGCCGTTTTATACCAAATGCAGCACAAATTCAGGCACCCCTCAATGACTGTCTCGCAGGACCAAAGGTAAAAGGTGCACACCCAGTCCACATGACGCCCGAAATAACTGAGGCATTTCAGCGTTGTAAGGACTCACTCACACAGGCCACGCAACTAGCTCACCCAGACTCATCTGCTGAATTAGCAATCGCGACAGATGCATCTGATGTAGGAATTGGGGCTGTCTTGCAGCAACGTAAGAATAACGGATGGCAACCACTCGCATTCTACTCACACAAACTCAGCTCATCGCAAAAGAAATACAGCCCATACGACCGCGAATTATTGGCTATCTATGAAGCGATCAAATATTTTCGCCATATGGTGGAAGCTAGAAATTTTGTAGTGTACACAGATCACAAGCCACTAACATTTGCATTTAGCAGAAATCGAGAGAAATGTACACCAAGACAGTTTCGATATCTAGATTTTATCTCCCAATTTACAACCAGCATCCTGTACATTCCAGGTCGTGACAACATCGTCGCCGATGCACTATCCAGAGTAGAGGAGATTGAAAGCGCAATAGACTACAAGGAGCTTGCACGTTCTCAAAAATCTGACCCTGAGCTGCATGACCTACTTAACCAAGGCTCACCATTGCGACTAGAAAAGATACAGATACCTGACTCACCTCATGAACTTTACTGCGACACTTCTACCTCTACACCACGACCATTCGTCACACCCAGCTTCCGCCGACAAGTCTTTGATTCCTTACATAGCTTGAGCCACCCAGGAACGACAGCTACAGTGCGACTGGTAACACAAAGATTTGTCTGGCCAGGGATACGCAAACAATGTAGAGAGTGGGCTAAAGAATGCATACGCTGCCAACGCAGCAAAATTTACCGCCATACCTCCGCTCCCCTTTCCTCTATCACTACCCCTACGTCGAGGTTCTCCCATATCCACCTCGACATAATTGGCCCTCTTCCAATATCATCTGATTTCAGGTATTGCCTCACCGTCATCGATAGATTCACGCGATGGCCTGAAGCAATCCCGCTCAAGGATATTACGGCTGAGACTTGCGCATCTGCTCTTGTGTCTGGCTGGCTGGCCAGGTTCGGATGCCCATACAAAATTACTACAGACAGAGGTCGGCAGTTTGAATCACACCTATTCAAGGCCATCGCCGACATGGTTGGAGCTAAACACTTCCGGACGACCGCTTATCATCCCTCAGCCAATGGTATGATTGAACGCCTGCACCGTCAGTTGAAAGCTGCCATCATGTGCCACGGTTCTTCCAGCTGGACTGAAACTCTGCCGTTAGTATTGCTGGGAATACGAAGCGCGTGGAAGGAAGACCTGCAGACATCAACAGCAGAGCTTGTTTATGGGGAGCCACTACGCCTGCCCGGTCAGTTCCTTGCTCCATCCGATGACCACACTACTGGAGACATCACCACCTTGGCTACCCGTCTACGAGCAAGCTTAGCCAACCTAACACCCAAACCAGCAAGTTGGCACAGAAACGGTCCCTTCTTCATCCCACGTGACCTAAAGGACAGTTCACATGTATTCTTGCGGCAGGACCATGTTCGAAGACCGCTAGAGCCACCTTACTCAGGCCCACATAAAGTCCTCGAGCGCAACCCCAAGTTCTATAAGCTCGACGTGTCAGGAAAGACAGTCACAGTCACAGTTGACCGCCTCAAACCTGCTTACTTGGCGAGCGAAGTTGCTTCTACACCTGCACATCCAGATCCAGACGACAACGTGAGGCGGACAAGATCAGGGAGAAGAGTACGCTTCCCAGACTTCTATCGATCGCAGTAGCGATCTCGGAGGGGGAGTACTGTAGCATACACTCTGCCCTTAGCTTAAAATCTTTCAAAAATAATTATTAAATATTATATTAAAATTGCATAAATAATTTAAAAGTAATCGCTAAAACTATATACATAACTTACAAGCTAAATTAATTCATAAAAACAACATTTCATAAAAAGTAATAAAATAAATCGACACACACGCGGACAAATAAATAATATTGTGTTATAGCTAATTACTGCAGAGTGCAGAGTGAATGCTACAGTGTACCGCGCGTTCGTTCACTCGCCGGCCGACCGGTCGCTCAATGCTTATTCCTATTGTATGCTCGGCGCGCGCGCACCTTATCTCGCTACGCAATTCGATTCCGTTCTGACCGTTATTGTTTTCTCTCTATTCGCGTTTAAAATCTAAATTCTATCGTCTTACTTTTATACTTTTCTTACTGTTCTTACTTTGTTCTATTTCTTACTTCGCTTAGCTTGCTTTCTGCTGTAATTTCTTATTCGCGAATATAGTGGTGTAAATTGAACTGACTTTAATTTCTTATCGCCCGTGCTACCGTAACTTACAACTCGAAGATCATAACAACCTACATATTAAAGCTAATAAGGAAAGGAAAGACGGCAAATATCGACGTTTCCTTGACTTGATATCCCTTTTGATTTACATCAGCTGTCGTAAAAATGACACCCGAATTGATACCATTAAAAAAGACGTTAGGCAGGCATCTTTATCTAATGAAGAGGCAGGGCAGTCGCAGCTCAGACCTTCTGCTCCACCATTTGCCTTCAAGAATAATTGTTTTTTATGTGCATGTTGCCTTAATGAAGATATAAAAAAGCCTTTTAACAAAAACAAACAAAAAAACGAGTATCTCATCGTGGGAAAGTAATCCATGTAAGCAAATATATCTTCCATAGCCTCTACAACATGGGTATCTCTAGAGATCTCAGTTTTGTAGAGTTTTGGGTAACTGACAGGCTTCACAAGTGAGTAATAGTGTCTTCGTGATATTTTGCTCCTTCAGCAACAATATCGGTAATGCAGGAAAAAATATCAAGAACTTCGTTACCTTAGGCATCATTTCTCGAAGAACATACCTGCTTGATACAATATTTAACAGCTAGAGTCTCAACTGAATGTACAACCCGCCTTTTGTTCAAAGGCTTTTTTATATCTTCATTGAAGCAATATGTACAAAAAAACAATGATTCTTGAAGTCAATTGGTGCAGCAGAAAATCTGAGCTGCAACGGAACTGCCTCTTCGTTATATAAAGATGCCTGCCTAACATCTTTTTAATGATATCACTTCAGGTGTCATTTTTACGGCAGCTGATGTGAATCACGCTATTATCACGCTGAATAACTTAAATTGCTACATTTCTGGAGCGTATAGTTCAAAAACGGTCGGAGATACGGAAAAAGTGTATAGAATTAAAGTTATAGAGAATTTTATAAGCTTTCATTTCATCTTAGAACATTTTTCGCTATAAGGCACCGTTTTTGAGATATTGGCGAAAAACCTAAAATTGAGACCTTTGTAACCCCCCCCTCCCTCCGGCTCACCTCCTAGACGCGGGGACTTTTAGTATTTTATCACCCTAAGCACCCTGAACAAGTTTCTGAAGAAATCGCTTAGGTTCCCGCTCACGCACTCTATACCCTCTTTTGAGTCATTCCTTGACTGGACTAGTTATAGTAAACCGGAAAACATTATAATGTATGAATACAAATAACAATTACTGAGATAATCGCACGGGCGTACTATACTCGTGGTATTGCAGACATTTAATATAATTTATTATATTTAAATGTAATCGAACGCATCTTCATACAAACACGTGACAAAATGACATCTGATTAATTTACTATTTACATATTAGTCACCTTTTAATGTTTTTAGTATTAGTCGTTAGTATTGTTAGCGAATAGTGATAAAATAAATGCAGTAATAATTAATAAAATATTAAAGGACAAAATATGGCGAGCATTAATTAATTATAGCTAACCATTAGGCCAAACAGTAAAAAACGATGAGAGGTAAAAAAATAAATATTTTATTAATTAATATGGAATGTATGTATGAAATATGTATATGTCCATATATGGACTGTCTTTGGCTGGTAATGATTACGCCAACGCCATACCTATTATAAAAATGGGTTTATTAACATCATTATTTGCTTTTTTTCCTTTTTAAAGATATAAAGATTCCATCTATTATACAAACAAAACATATACTACGTCAATACTAAAAAAAGTGTAATCCCCCAACAAAATTGTGAATTCAATTCAAATAATCATAGGCATAACTAATGCCTCTATTGTATCAATACAAAAGAATTATTAATAATGTTGCCATTTTGATAAATATAGAAAATGGAGTTCGGTGAATCAATTAATCATAATTTTATATGTCCATAGACAATACAATCTACATTCATTGTACTGTATTAGCTACTAAACATGAAGGGATATTACCATGCCACTTCTGAATACCTGGTCAAGGTAAGGAAGGTCAAAGAGTCTTCAACTCTTTGTTGCCATCTTTGTACTTGTTCAAAGAATGCATAATTTGTGATGTAAACTTGTAATGGAGGAAGACGGAAGTTTATAAACTAAAAATAACAAAGCGGTAGAATGCGGAGAGGAGAGGGTAAGAGAGGAGAGGAGAGGAGAAGAGAGGAAAGGAGAAGAGAGGAGAGGAGAGTTGTGATTTCTAGCCGTGATTAGGCCATTCTACGTCTAACAATTATTCTTCTAGTACCTAGTTACTCACAGATATTTTATTAGTTTTTAATGTTCGATGCACGTAGGTACCTTTTTCATAATAAATCACTTTTATCGATTGGGATAAAAACATGAAAATTGTCAAATAGTTACTGAGATTATTAAACTCATATAGAGCAGGGTGAACCCTGTTTTTGACTTCGTAAAAATTATTATAATTATAAATATTATATGTGTAAGTTTCATAATTGTAAGAACTACTTACTACTAAACTAATAGAAACCGTCGTCGGAAAAATATTATAATTTAAAATAGCAGTTATAATTAGCACCCTCAGTGGAAAAAAAGCATAAGTCGTCTTACGTTGAGTTTAAATTATTAATATGATTGGAAAAAGGGACAAAAGCTGCATATGCTCAAATTATTATCATTAATCTTGACCGTTTTGTGCAAGAAATCGTTATGTAAATTCCTTTCACTACTTACTAATATTTTAACAGTTATTTGCTCTACTGTAAAATCGCAATTTTCAACTTATGCCTTTTTTCCACTGAGGGTGCGTCTCGGACATTTTAAAGTATTAGGAACGTGTATAATGATTAAAACAATTAAATATCCACAATCCATACTGGGAAACATTATTGATAGCGTAATAAAAAATATTTTTTACTTGCAAACCAAGGAAAGCATTCTGGCATGACAATCATCGTGAAGTATACCAAAGGTGAGTTTAAATGACTCATTGCTATGACAACGACAGAGAAGCAAGCAACTTATATAATAAATAAATATTTATTTTTAAAAACCATTCAAAATATTCGTCATTCAAATTTGCCCATTAACATTTCAACAGATAATGCATAATTAATTAATTACATATTAATTTCCACTGAGCCACTGCAACTATGGTTTTGTTAACAAGTATTAATATATGATTCTCTATATTAATAGTAATTTGCATTCTCGTCATTAAATGCGTAGTTGGTATGTAAAAGTTATACGTTTAAAGATATATAACAAATTCACTGTTTTATCATAATAACATTTTATGTAATATGTTTTATTCATACAATATGCATAAAAACATATTTTGATATGTTTGTCAGTTGCTATTTCTTGACATCAAATCATGAAAACCAATATTGATTTTTATGAATTGTCCTGTTGAGTTTTTTTTGTCATTACATGGCGCTGTCTACATATTAACCAAACTTTATTCATGTAGGCCGAATGATTTATTCGAATTTAACAAAACGCCCGTCAAGTTAATATTATTTGTAAAAACAATACCTACAAAACTAAGATAAAAACAGGTTATTTTGCTCACGGACGACTTTTCCACTGTTAACTAGATTTATTACCGGTCTACGCCAGATGTTTAAATCATCATTAAGACAAATGTTGGATTTTTATTAAGTTTTTTATTAGCTGTCAAACGAGCAGACGAGTCACCTGATTGTAAGTAGTCATCGCCACAAAGGCGTCACTAGCCATTTCACGGTCAAATCTACATGGAAGATTATTTTGCGTCAGTAGAAGTCAAACAAAAAATCGATCCACCTGATATTAACATCGCCATTGGTGTTACGCAGTGGTGTCCACACTAATGCGTCAGCGATGCGTTCTCGAAAAAGAAAAAAGACACAAATTGCTACAATTAAATAAGTCGTAGGACAACGAAATTTTCCTATGGTTTCCAAAGATTTTCTCATATAAACATTGTTATTATGACGATAAGTAATTATTTATAATGACATACATTATGTAAGGTAGTGATAGTCTAGCGGTATGAACGAATGCAAGGACCCGAGTTCAAATCATGTCCTCTACTTTTCAAAAAATGATGTGCGTATTAGAAGTTAATTATCACTTGCTTCGGTGAAGGAAAACATCTTGAGGAAACCTGCACACTGAAGAGTTCTCCATAATATTCTCAAAGGTGTGAGAAGTCTCCCGATCCGTACTTGGCCAGCGTGGTACACTATGGCCTGTACCCCTCACATTTTGAGAAGAGACTCGAGCCCAGCAGTGGGATAACATGGATTGCAACATATCTATAACAGTAAGAAATATAGATGTAGTTTTACTTCAATTATTAAATTTAAATGTACTGAGTCAATTTTAAGACGTTACGAAGTTTTGAAAAAAGTTTATTAGGTATACCTACCTACAATCATTTTAAAATAAACAGCATTATTATTTATTACTTTAAATGTCATTACGCGATAAAAACCCTACTTCATTAAAATATTATTTATTTTATAGTTACGTATACTACCCATATTAATTCATGTTCATTAGCAAATGTCATATAATAGCAAATATCACAAAACCTGATTAATTAATGTCATTTTTTACGAATCAATCAGACGGTGATCTTCATCCTCAATCGTAAATTAACTGTCGGAATATTTTTTCTAAACATATGTATAATAAAATGAAGTCCACCAGCCGCGTCTGTCTGTATGAACGCGATAAACTCAAAAACTACCGAATGGATTTTTGCTGTACAATATGTGTAATACAAATATAGCATTGTAAGTAAGTAATAACTTACATAATTATCTTTTCTTATTTCGGTTACGTATTTGTATGACGTCATTCTAGTAAGTTTTTTGAAACAGTTCACAAAAAGTTTCGATCATCTTCAAATTTATTGATTTTTATTTATTTCTCCATGGGGTTCGCCTGGATAGCTACCACCTTTGAGCATGGGTCAGCCGCCAAACGCTCGTTGTGTTCCGGGTAGGGGCTTGAGAGCCAGTTCTTTCTTTCTTTTTCTTCTCTCTTTCTTGGCCGGCATCGCATCAGTGATGCCTTTGGTGTTGCTGATGTTCATAGGCGACGATAGCCACTTACCATCAGATGGATCGTTAGCTCGTTTGCCAGCTATTTCCATAAAAAAAATATTTAATTCAATAGAATGGTTTAGCCAACTATAAACTAGCTTCCGCCCGCAGCTCTGCCCGCGTGGATTTCGGTCAATTTACAGAAAGCATAATGAATAAAGGAAGCAGTGATAGCCTCGTGGTTAGAACGTTGGTTTCCCGAACGCGGGGGCCCGGGTTCAAATCCTGGCACGCACCTCTAATTTTCAAATATTATGTGCGTATTACAAGTTAATTATCACTTGCTACGGTGAAGGAAAACATCGTGAGGAAACCTGCACACCTGAGAGTTCTCCATAATGTTCTCAAAGGTGTGTGAAGTCTACCAATCCGCACTTGGTCAGCGTGGTAGACTATGGCCTGTACCCCTCACATTGTGAGAGGAGACCCCGAGCCCAGCAGTGGGACAATTATGGGTTGTTGCTTTGCTTTTTTGCTTTTATAATGAATTATATACCTAGATGTTCACAATCTATTGGTGCAAATCTTACAAAAATCCTTTAATTATAAACACGTCAAGTATTTATATTATGGATATGTCATTATTTTACGAATTATTTACTTAAGTGTGTATTTAGGATTAGAGTCTGTATTTAGTAAAGTAAGTTTCAAATCTTATAAATAGGTTACTACTGTATACTTTTCACTTTTTATTATATGTATTGGAGGTCAATGTCACCCATGGTCATCGGTATACTCCTACGCGATTCGTAGGCTCTAGTAGGTAGGTAACACAGGCAAGATGTTACGCGTAATGGCAATGAAATAAAAAATGCATTCTATTAAAATTCACGAAGAGATGAGTAAATAAAATCGGAGTAAATTGGCTGTAAAGGGGTCCACCCCACACGAGTGATCCTATAAGGGTCTTTTTTCGTTTTTTTCGGAACCCTAAAAATGATTCTAGAAACCCTTACTAGTCATAAAAAAGTCATACTTAAAGGGATGCCCTCCACTGTGTATAACTAAAAATGTAATGTTAACCGGAAAGAAATAAAAGTAATGTTTTTTTTATAATTATGTAAAACAGTCGTAGTACCTACTACTGAAAAAACAAATGAAAAAAAAATACACGTTAAAGAAAATAACTAAGTATTTTTGGCGTAAATAAAAATTATGATTCCAATTAATCCCAGGTGCCTATGCTAATTGTTTAATTTAACCAAGTTACGAGGAAGCCATTACAATTTACGACTAAACCGGTCAATTGAATGGAACCAATCAAGGCATGGTGTGATTGGAATCGTGAATGAGATTGGAATTATTGGAATTAGGCAGATCGGTTACGGTTGATGTAAGCTACCTAATCTATTTTACGTGTTACCAAATAAAATTGTTATTGATATAGTTGTTTTGATTATAATTAAGAAATAGGGAATATGCATAATATTGAAATAAGAGTATTTTTTTTATATTAAACTCTTTTGTTTTAGATTTACGTACATATTAATATTTGTTCATATAATTTCGCTTTAAATAAGAAAATAATTGTTGAAAAGTGCACAAAATATGAGGTAAATTCAAATTAGTTGAAACGCGACGCTTTTGGTCGGAACTAATCTTGACGTCAAAGTGTACAATAACAAGTGCATATTTGTTGAATTTTTGCGATTGAATTCAGTTTTATTGTGATTTTGAGTGGATATTGAAGTGATATTAGGTATATTTGTTTCGTAAAAGAGGAGCAGAAAGATTCACAGAAAAAAAGATATTAGAAATAACTAAAATTGATCATTCCCCCCGCTTATCTCTTAACTACTGAACTACTCTTAACTAATGAAGCTAGAATTTTGAGAAAAACAGAAAATAGGTCTTTACTTAGAAGAAGAAGAAGAAGAGTATAGAAGTATTTTGTCTTAAAAGAAGGGCAAAAATAAATAAAATAGAAAAATAACGGTAAATACATAGTCAACGTACGGAACCCTCTCCAAGCGAGTTTAACTCGAACTTGTCAAGTTTTTTTATGAAAAAAACTTGCATATTTATTAAACCACAAGTTATTATGATAATTTCATCTATAATAGGGATTAAATTGTGGTTAACACATGCATGAGGACAACAATATAAATTAATTTATTGATTGGAGATATCTTGTCTCTTTTCATGATTTTACACCACTTTCTCCTTACGTTCGCACCTATCGGTACCTACAAGAGAAAATACTTTATCTGGTGCATTTCTATTTGTGCTTTAACACAAGGGCACGATAAAGTTCTGATAAGTCGGTTTATTGTCCTGTTGCATTATAATAATTGAAGTAAAGCACAAAATATTCACAGTTATCAGCCCAAAACACTTTTGCAGCTATTCACTATTGGTTTATTGTTATAGACTTTGACGTCACGCCAAGAGTGCCAAAGTGGTGGTCGTTTTAAAATCTGTTGTATTATCTAAGCCTACTTATCTAAGCCTATTTTAAAACTATGTATTTTATACCAAATTGCAAATTTTTTTAACATATGCATATTCCCTATTATATGGTGTCCCGTGGTGCTAAATATTTTTCGACGTATCTAATTATTGATCTATTGTTTAATGTTTTAAATCCTTTTGTATATATTTTACAGAATAAATCACACAGAAAAAGCCAATAATAAAATATATCAAAAAGACAATGTAAATAGTATCAAAAAGTTATTTTAAATTACAACCCTTGCTGTACCAGCCACAATATAATAAATATAATACATTTTTAAGACCAACTTACTCAGAAAAAGTCTTCATTAAACGTGTAACTAAGCTCAAAAACAAATATTTTGACTTTGGATACTTTCACAATTGTTACCTAAGCAACACTCTTTTCTTTTATCATTTTCTAGTTTGCGACACAATATTGTAATCTTGCTTAGACAAATCGATACAAGAAGTTTTTTTGAATACGTAAAGTAAAAAATAAAAGTTGTTGAGTATTACGTATACAGACTAAAGATAAAAATGAAGTAGATTTTAGAATTATTGACAGATATTTTTACAACAAAAAGTATGAAGTCTTTCTAATCTGCAGAAATAATGACTTCTGAACTAATTGATCAACTGAAGCGCTCATAGCCCAGCGGCTTGTGTTGATCCTAAGTGATCGACTATAAGCAACAGCGGGCGCGGTCGGTAGTTGGATGGGTGACCGCTAGTGGCAAAAAAATCTTGAGCGTTTCCGTGCTTCGGAGGGCACGTAAAGCCATCGGTTCTAGTTGTTATCGTAAGATAAAAGTCGTTAGGCCATGTCGGAGGCCCTCGGGTGGCATAAAAATTTCTGACACTCGGGTTGGCCACTAACCCCTCCACCAATCCGCACTGGAGCAGCCAATCCACACTGGAGTATGATCTAGGCCTCCTCAAGGGGCGAGACTCATGCTAAGTAATGGCCCATTAATGGGATGAAGACAGCCAATTGCTCAACTGATCAACTGAGATGATAACACATTTTCAAATGTTTAAGTAGATAATTTATTCCTCCAAAGTCGGGACTATAATTTAAATCACTTGCACGCAAACGTTTAACAGAACAATTAGTAGGTATCTAACGTACTAGAACGTAAAGTATTAATCGTTTTTTAATAGTAAAACAAAAAGTGCTAATGTTCCACATAATACTCATAACATGATATAACCAGTATGTAACAGTGTTAACTAATACTTTACATATTTCGTGTAATGATATTGCATATTACATAGCGTTTCCGCGAGCTTGCATATTCTCATCAATTTAAAAGCTTTTTACTTTATTATAGGTTATATAGTATAGCAAACTGTAACATAATTGTTCACTAAAGAAATTTAATATTAATATTAGAAATTGAAGACGAAAATAGTAAATTAAAAAAGTTGTATATTAACTTGTATCTGTTTCCACGATTAAAAGTTTAATAAAATCAACTAAAATACAGAATCATTGACGTAATAACTTACCTACACGAATACTATTTATTTATTTAAACTTAGGTATAATATACCTAATACAGATGGTGGATGCGAGCTTAATGCTAAGAGCATTCTCTACCAGCCAACCTTTGGGCAAAGCAGAAAAGCGATGGCGGTATTAGATACTAAGAACTCTATGAGTTCTATATTATATGTAAATATTTGTGTGAAAATTTAATGAATAAGATACTATATCTACTAGAAATAAAAATAACATGTTACTAGGCAGGCAATATTATACAGATAGTATTAGGTACTAGGCAACTGCTAGACGTAACTCCAAAATTCTGTCTCGCTTAATGTCAACGGAATATATTATTATTTGTGTCTACTACATTTTTATCGAATAATATAATGGAATACATTCGATTTATGTTATTATTTTACGCTACACTAATCCTTTTCTAAAAGCTTTTCTATATAATCAACATTAAACTGACTTGTGTGGTTCTTAGTGTTGATTTAATAGACCTTATAGTTCGTGCTATAAATAGCCGGAAAATGACCTGACCAGACCAATCATTCAACGACAAGTGGTCAGCGTCATCCATGGACATCAGTAACACTAAATCATCACCGATGCGACCAAGAAAATAAAAGAAAGAACAATAAATCTATTTGCCACTAGCGGTAACACTTATGGAGGCCATGCATACACGATCATGTGTACTTGATCAAGCGTCAAGCGGACTTGACGTGGCATCCAGTATACTTGATCGTGTATGGCCACGGTAAGCTATGTCAAACTGCAAATTTGACAAGTCCAACTGCAGACTTGTTAAGTCAAAGTCAAAATATTTTATTCATATAGGTATCACACGGTATCACATTTTTTGTGGACTTGATCGAGTATGTATATAAAATAATACCTATGTATTTTTTATTTTTAAAAGATGTGCTGAGGAGTTTCTTTAGGCTTTTCTTCTCCTCCATGACAAAGCACCTTTCCGAAAAGCCAAAAAAATGACGTGCAAAAGTGTATCAGTGATACCTATATGAATAAATTATTTTGAATTTTGAATTTTATGGCATCCATTAGAGTCAATACTTCCGAGTAGATTGACCAGTTGATGGTGAGGGATCACCGCTAAGATTCCATAACACTAATACCGTAAGGCGTAACCCAAATAAATAAAATAAGTTCATGGATTAATTCAAACAGCAATAATATCAACAAAATCCATTACAAAAGCGCACTTAAAGAACGTGACCGGAAATTTACATCCGACAAACGTCGAACTAGTCGATTTTATACCGACAAGTCGTAGTCTATTAATTTTGCAAACCTTGACGATCAAATTATGTAACTATGTATCACGGATAGTGCTATTGGACGCGAACTATTTTAGGTATGCGTAATTAAATCACAGCGAAGCTTTGAAATTGTTTATGTATTCAACAGTTGTACGGAATTCAAAATTTACAATGCTGTACTCTTGTAGTTGAGTTGAATTATTAACCAACTTAGTCTATCCTTGTAAATTTGTCAAGTTTTGTAGTTATACCGATATTAGATGTGAGATAACAGACGCTTACAAATAAGGCATTTCATTTCAGTACAGATCGGAGATTGGAATTTGTATTATACATTAATAATAATAATAATAATAAATCTTTATTTCAGGCATCGAGGCCCATAACATAAATACCTTACAGACTAACATACATACAAAAATATAGACTTAAAAACTAATTCACTTATTCGCGAAGTGAGACGCGCTTTCGGTTAAACAGAAATGGTTTTAATTAGATATCAGGGGTACCAAAATAAGTTTAGTAAAAACTAACTTTTAATTAGCTGGTAGGTGAACAGACGAACTACCAGATGTTAGGTGGCTACTGTCTTCTACGGATATCAGTAACACCATGTAAGAAAAAAGAAGAAAGGAGGACAGGAAAGAACTGGCTCACAAGCCCCCCGGATGACGATTCGTTTGACGGCTGACTTAACGAATAGAGTGGTAGCCAGGCGAACTAATCGAGGAATGATAATCCTTACACGAAATCGTACCACCAAGTGAGAGGGGTCGGCTTTTGCCGTCTCTTACTTCACCCTGGTCTCCCGAGGTTGGAGTCAAAATTCTGGACCACCTTTATACGGCCAAATCGAATATTATCAGTTAAATTTAGAATGCTATTTAATTTTAAGCCAACATTTTAAAACCCAGCCGTTAAATTAAATATTATTATACGAAGTGTTTTAAAATTTCTAGGCAACATTTTTTTATATTGACATCCTTATTCTGATTTTTAGTACAAGCCCTACATAAATGATCAGTTAGATTTGCTTCATTACACATTTTCTAAACAATATTACCAAGACTAAGACAAAACTTTGCGTGGGAAAAGACATCGCTTTCACCTACATCAAAGTAGCTGCAAGTTTTTTTTTGCTAACCATGAACAATTGCCTATAGTATTTACCTCCGCACCTTCAGCTATGTATTAAGCCGCAAGCTATTTTCAATTCGATTGCATTAGCATTAAGTCTAACTCTGTTTGCAACTATAGCTTCTACGTGTTCTATTGTCTTGTTAAGTTCCCCGATTAGTTGTATAATGTTCGATTTAATTGCTCTTGTCACTTCTACTGTGCTTCTACTTATTGTTGCGAGTTTCCGATCGTTTATGAGTTTTCACTCGCTAATTACCGACCGTAGTATATGGAAATGTTTGGATTTCTTTGGGAAATTGCTAGAGTCGTTCTATAGAAAGATCGTCTGATTTTCAGATCATGCAAATATGCAGAAAGTTCTTATTTAAAGTTGTTTTTTGAATGATTTAAATAATTATTTAATTTTAGACCTTTTTGTTTTTGCACTAGAGGCATATTAAGTGTAAAAAACAATCTCAAATAAAAAATAATATGAAGTCGAATACTGAATCATTCTATAGCTCCATCATTAATACATCATCATTACAACGTTGAGCATATATGATTTTGTAATATATATTTATATAGATTAGATATTCATATAATCTATATACCTATAGGTCTTGTCCGCTCAATCACTCTGTTTTGATATGATTTTAATAAAGTGGATATTGAATGTTTCTAGACTTAAGGCCTCTAAGAAGGGCGAAGGCTCAGATATATTCGCTGATATCTTAGGTTAAATAATGACGTATTAGTTATGGCTTCCTTTTAATATACCTTCAAGGATTTTTTTGAAGAAATCGACATAATCTCCATAAAAATCGTTTAGAAAGCTATGTATGAATTTACTAAGTATCACTAATTTCCCAAGTTATCCTAATACTAGGTTATAATTAATAAATTGTAATTAACTCACCGAATTCATTTCTTCATAATCAACGCCATGTGGTTGCGATTCATTCGTGAGTACTCGCCACATCCTCAGTCCATCCTTCTTCACCAGTCCTTCCTGCTTCTTCAGCACTAGTTTCAACTGCTTCCCGAACGCTTCCAACTCGATCTTATGCACATCAGCTTCCTGATCCTCCACTGTATGTTCTCTATCACCAACACTGCCACTTACATCACTGACATTTTCACTAGAATTCGAAGCACCAAACTCAATGCTCACTGTATTATTAAGATCACCAATTATATCGACGTCTTTAATATACTGCTTGGCTTTGACGAACATTTCGTCGTTTAGCAACGATGGTGGACTGGTTTCGGTTTTCCAAGGTTTTCCTGATTTTTCATGGGGATTTTTCCCAGAGTTTGTTGAGTGGGAGTTTGCAGGATGACTGGTGGGAATATTCCGCCTTGATAGATGATGTGTTAGTTGAACTAGGTGGTATTGGGGGACATGGCTGTGTTGTTCTACGTGGAAGACGTGCCTTAGTTCATCTATCGTCATGTGCTCGTGTATCTGCAAAGAAAAGAAATAAGATACTATTAATAATGAGCTCAAAATCATATCATTCCGGAATATCTGTAATGGAATATATGTAACGAAATATCTATAATAAATTGTTATGAATTAATTTTTAAACACAAAAAATAAGACTGATTAATCTTTCATTGCTGTGGAACTGTCAACAAAACGTCTAGTTTAAGTCTATGTATAAGTTACTCTATGGTTTAAGTACTCTGTGCTGTCATGTGACATCCTATCACGAGTATATAGCATTTATAATAGTCCTTCACCAGAGTTGTGCCGTGGACAGTTTAATAGTTCATTGCCGTGGACACATGATCACTTTATAAAAGTGGTCCTATAATTTGTCGAATAATTTACATTTACACATCAACCAGTTCGCTTAAAACAGTTTTAACAAAATAATAACTGACTCTTTAAAAAATTAAACAAATATTTTAAATAACGCAATCAAACGAATTAGGTACGGCTTCAGAAACCTTCACTTTCAGTTACAGACTTTCATAAAGGAAATAATATTAGGTTCTGAACATTCGAAACTCAACAGCGTAGGTACCTCGAATTTGAATTTTATTTCATTGAATTTCGTTTCATAATTGCTAAGCAAGTTATTTAAAACATTGTCATGGAAAAAAAGGAAACTTCATATCCTAGTCGAAATTAAAGTTTGTAAAAGCTATTTTTATCATCGATAGTAAAAACTATATGCGTAAGCATTTAAGATACAATCTAAAACATTGCAAGTTAGTTCCTGCATTCATTTACGATCAATAATTATGTAGATATGTTTGAATAATGCGGCAATATTAAAATTAAAATGACTATTGTTAAATATATTATACTTAATCGCAATTATCATTTGCAAAACCAACCTTCCGGTATTTTTAACACGTTATTAGCTTGACCTGTACATGTGTGTGTTATATAAACATTGTATATAACGGAATCTTTACTGATAAACTTGAAAATTTACAATAATTTCATAGTTTTAACCATTGAAGTATAATGTCATAGAACAGACATCTCGAACAAAATGTGAGTCCCGCCGGGAGGTTCCATTTTCAAAGAGCCCCTGTTCTCCTTTCAAAATCGAACGAATCCATAGAAAATTGAAGCCCATTAGCACCAATTGATTGGGACAAAAATCGTGTTCGCGGTGTCGGTTCTATACGCTAGTAATAATACTTCAATGGTTTTAGAATGTTTTTTTAGTTTTTTAAACTATAACTTTTAGTGAAGCCTTTTTTTTTTTATTCTTATCAAACACAATGAGGTGGTCAAAATTTTGAAAATTAAAGACTTAAAGCCAAAAGAAAAAAGGAGATGTTTTTTAACACTTTTTTTGTTTTGGAGCAACAATAGTCTTTGCAATTGATATTAGTCTTTACAAATTAGTTCACGTATCCTTCGTTATAATTAGAGGAGTTATTGAATGACTTTTTAAATTATTATGGAGTAATCTAAATTGTGCAGGTTTCCTTACGATGTTTGTACCACTAGATTAACCCTTTAGTAACCTGTAAGCTTTGTAAAAAGGTTTCACTAAGGATTAAGTACAAATGTGGCAGATCGAGAAAGGCTGCCAAGGGTACTTTGACCGCAGCCAAGGTTTTCAAGCCGTTGACATTTACGTAAAAATCGCACCGATACGGATGTATTAACTGGACCATAACTTGTAAGTTTTTTTCTTTGAACCAAGTAAACTACTGACGCTATATATAAAACCGTAGACAGAATTATATAGACGATTAAAGTTGTGCCTTTCACTCGCACAAGAAAGAGAGGAACGAATCATGCATAGTTACTTGGAAATGAGACAGAAAATAATTATTTGTCACCGCGTGGTTAATTTATTAACATACTACTTTGGTCCACTCCACCTTTTAAATTATAACAAAAATTAAGGATAAAATTGGGCTTGTATCGTCTCTTAAAAGTAAGTCGCAAAGAACTTAATTTGCTGGCCAAATTAGTAGACTGCATCCGTATGTGTTCAAAACCGTTTTTGAAATCGTTAATTATCCATTAGCAACTAGTCTATTCATACCTAACAGTGTTGCAACTAATTTGTTTGTATATTTTGTATGGTAACATTGTATACGTAGTATACATCACAGTGACGTCACGCCATACCTGAATCACGCTATCAAAGTTCTGAATATGAAAACTCGAAGCAAGACCACTTCTCTGGAATGATTTATTCTGGGAGATCGCTCATTGCTAAATCTGTAACGAACTTTTTTATATCCTTACACGTCAAATTATAAAAATACGCAGATAAAGTTGTATCACTTGCAGGATTCGTGCTCCTATTCTATGCTCTTGAAGGGAAAACCTATTTGATTGGGGTTATCAATGATTTTGTTGGCGTATTGATAATATCGGAAAAAGGAGCATAGGACGCCCCCCGACCAGGTGGACTGACGACCTGAAGAAGACAGCGGACATCCGCTGGATTCAGAAGGCTCAGGACCGGTCAGAGTGGCGCAAGTTAGGGGAAGCCTATGTCCAGCAGTGAACCTCCAAGGGCTGATGGATAGATGGATGGATGGATAGATTGATAATATCTTGATATCTAATGATATGAAGGAAGCTAAGTATTTGATGTTATCATGCAATGCTCATGTCCGGAAGTACCTAACCAGTTTTAATATGTGTAGGATGCATAAACATTCAACGTCATAGTAAATGAAGGCACTCCACATTAACGAATTATGGACTTTATTGAACAAATATTATGGTACAAAATTCCATGAGTTGTATAGCTGAGTGGCATATCGTATAGAGTGGGTAACCTCGATTGAGTGAACTATATCTTATGTAATGAGTAGTCCATTTGTGCAAGGTTTTTTTATTGATGCCGTTCAGATGAAAGCTTTGTCGCTCGTAATCTATATTAATGAAAGGCTGACGGTGATTGACTGATAGAGAAAATACAGGCCGAACCATTACACCTGGAAGTAAGAAACTTTATACGGAGATTCCTTATAGTGCGGAGAACCACTAAATCAAATCAAATCAAATCAAAATCTTTTATTCATATAGGTATCACAGATACACTTATGCACGTCAGTTTTTTAATCTACCACCTTTCGGAAGGGTGCTTTGTCATGGAGTAGAAGAAAAGCCGTAAAACTCCTCGGTACTAAGAAAGGATTTCTGAAAATAATTCACCTAAGAGGTAAAACTAGAGGTAAAAATGCGAATATAAAAAGGCGTACGGTTTTCTTGGGATATGAAAACCTTCTCTTTTTAACTGAATTAATGAAAACGTACTTAACAGATTTTTTTTAAATTCAACCTCTCAAGGAGGAAAATAGGGAATTAAAGTTTGTATGGAACACTTTACTTTTAGAAATTCAATACAGATGTGGTCACAAGAAACTATAAGGACCTTAAGTTCTAGTTCTAGTGAGAATGTTCAGTTTGTCGACCCTGTAGCCTAGTTGGTAGCGACCCTGCATGCGAAGCGAGGAATACCAGGTTCGATTCCCGGCTGGAACAGATATTTATGTCACGGATAAATACACGGATATACACGGGTACAGGGTGTTATTGTGATGTGTTATATGTGTTGTCCATGCAACACAGTGATAAAGGTAAAACCCTACTGCGAGGGTTTATGACATCGAGCAGCTAATTAGTTACAAGTGTTAACTTGTTACAAGTGATTTCAACATTAATTATAATAAAGTGACAATTATATAAAGAAAGACATATTTGAGGCCTACTGAAACATTTCATTTACTAAACAAAGCGACACATTAGCCCCAAGGTTATTAAATCAATTATTTAATTGATCTGATTAAGCAACCAATTAAATTGATCATGATAGTAATTAGTATTGATAGTATCATACCAATGTCGGTGTAAAATTAGTTTCGTCAACTTTCTTGATTGATCGTAGTTATGACGTCATTTCTATTATTTTGATTGTATCGTTTTAATACGATTTAACTATTGCAACATTTCATTAAATGATTTGATCAGAAATGGAGCAGGTCAAATAGATACTTCAATGAAAGTAATATTGATAACTTTTTTATTGATTTTATCTCTTTTGTTATTAATTTAATATTATTAAATCGCAACTTTAAAACAGAACTCAAATGGAGAATGCATTTCCATTTTTTAACTCATTCAAAGATACAAAGCATAACGTTTGAGTAAAACGTGTTTCCACTAGAATTGAATGTAGTTTCTTCCAGTTTGTTGGAACTAGAATTAACTATTAATCAAAATCAATTTCAGTGAATACTAGTTTTAGCTAGATAAAACACATTTCAACAAAATGAGTCATTTGAATCTATTTCGATTATATATGATCAATGTTAATTAATTCTTAATACATGCCTTAACAGGTAGTATATGGGTAATTAGTGTAATTACCTACATAATAATATGTTATACGCAATATCTCGGTAATATCTATAAATCATATTTTGATAAACCTATGATATTGTTTCTGAATTTTGAACCTAGAATGAAGAGTATAATATTAATCCCTTTATTAGTGATATAAATAAAATATTATATAATATATTCTATGTAGGTTACTACTAATTGGTGTGTACAATTAAGAGTATTCTATTCTATTCTAGATACAGAAAACCTGTCCTATGTTCTTTGTACTATAAAACAATAAAATTGTAGAAGCTTAACTGCACTCTATTCGGCTTACCCTAATCCCATTCACTTCGACAATAAATACCCATTATACAATAACAAAACCACCGGCCATGGGAATATGACCATTAAGGCGCATGTGATAAACGTGCAGCGATTGAGCCTTCGTCATTAAATAATAAGCTCTGTTGTTATGAGCACAAGGTCGGAATTTTTAAAACAAAACGTGAATAAGTGCACAATGAAAGTGAACTGTAGTGGATTGTAATAGAGGTCACGATAGGGTTACAATAATGGTCATATGACTCGTGCTGTTACGAAATGGTTCCGCTCAGATTTAGTGGTCGATATTGAGACAGTGTTACAGAAACTGATTGGATGACTAAAGCTTAACCGTGAGTTTATTTGCAAAGAGTGAAAGAATTAATTTTTTGCCAATAAGGTCGATTCGTTTTATTTTAGGGGTCTAAGGAAAGAAACAGTAATGATTTTGACTGGGATCGACGGGCCTGTTATGAACTTTTATAAAACCATTCATGTTCCAGGCAATTCATTTCTCGGGCTTTAAACACGACGTATGATTGGCTAAAAAAGTGTCACGTGACCGCTTTTGTAACACGAATTTGAGGTTTACACTGGAACTTGGCTGGAATTAAGAGTTCATAATAGACCGGCGAATATAAGTAAAATCACACTTACCTATCCACTTTAAACCTTAGTTACATTTGTTTATTTTTAATATTTTGATCATTTCAACAATCTGGATGAAAGGTGGAATTGATTTAACTCCTACATAAATGTGTTTCTCGAGTTCCCAACATTATCGACGGGGAATCGGATATGGTTCATCTGTTTGACAAGTAACTTCCAACTGAGCCACAGGATCAAAAATTACTGAATAATGAATTAGTCCAAAATAGACGACTAAAGGATAATGTGGCTTCAACCCATTAATGGCCCACTACTGGGCACGGGTATCTCCTCTTGAGGAGGCCTAGAGCATACTCCACCACGCTGCTCCAGTGCGGATTGATAGATCGGTTAGTGGCCACCCCGAGTGTCGGAAGTTTTCAAACCACCCGAGGACCTCCGACATGGCTTAACGACTGTTATTTTATGATAACAACCTGAACGACAGTTTTACGTGCCCACCGAAGCACTGAAACGCTCAAGAATTGTTTGCCACTAGTGGTCACCCATCCCATAATAAGGATAATATAATAATCATAAAACAAAATAAACTTATAATAGATACATATAAAAAATTATGAGAGTATGAAAGCAATGCTTTATGTAAAATATTAGTCGGAAATAGATAGCAGAAGGCCAAAAATAGAAAGCCTAGCAAAACATATCGATTTGATCTGAACAAAAATTACTTCCGTCATCGGTAATTTCTAGATCTAGATCAGTTAATTGATATTGAATTCCATTCAAAAATAATAATTTTATATACGTTTGTATTTTAATATCAAATGACAGTCTAGGATTTGCAGTTGTTTTTTAAGGCTAATAATTAGTGACCGTTGCAATGAGGAAATATGTAATTAGTTTTATTTAGGTACCTACTGCATCCTGTAAAGCGAAATATACCTAAACATTTTAAATTAGACTATTTATAAATGTTAATAACTTAAATTAATTTAATTTTTTTAGTATGTCTAAGGTCTAGACTTAGTATTTAGCCAGTAGCCCTTCACTGAAATCAATCAGGAAAAAATAAAATGATATCCCTTCTTGCCTCTCTTCGTAACTTAAGTAGATGTATTCCACACAAATTAAAATATACAATTTATAATACCTTAATAAAACCTCATTTACTGTATTTAATAGAAATTTGGGGCAGCGCTACAAAAACAAAATTAGGTAACCTCCAAAGAATACAAAATAAAATAGTAAAAATGCTTTTCCGATATCCGTATTTAACACCAACAGTTAAAATATATCAGGAAACTAAAATACCAAATTTGAAACAAATGTATTTATATAATGCCTGCGTATTTGTCAGAAGATGTCTTGATAAAAATATTCACACTGATATAATTTTTACAAAAATAAAACCATTTAGCAAACGCAGAGCTAGTTTTCTTGCTATTCCAAAAATCAGGACAAATTACGGAAGAAAAATGATTACCTATGAGGGAGCACAACTTTACAATAAATTACCGACAAATATAAAGAATTCACACTCATTCAACGCGTTCAAAACTAAATTAGCTGAATATGTATACACCAATGATATTATATATTAAAAAGAGGCAGATTATGTCATAAGCGCGCGCGTTGTGTGACTCAAAAAGTTCCCAATTGGGAACTCTTATTCAGGTGAAGAAAGAGATAGCGATGTAGTTTTTGACGCGAGAGCGATAAAGACGTGCGATAAAGCAATAAAGCGTGCCTTGCGGACATCGGAACAGGTTTTTTCGGTTGATTTGTAAGGGCATAACGTATCTATATTTATTTAAACATCATTGGTGTACACAGAAAATTCACCACTGTCAAACTGAATGCGTTGAATGTGTAAAGGTTGCAAAGGAAAAACATTTTTCTTTTTTTTTTATGTATATTTTTTTTTTCTTTATATAATCCACTTTTGTATAAGGCGCATGAAAACTTAAGTTAATTATTATTTTTAAGATGATATTGTTCTCATAGAAGTGACTTATTGTAGTCTTATTTGAGAAATAAAGATCTATAAACCTAAATATTTTTATGACGCATTTTTAGGGTTAGCTAAAACGGAACTAGGTTTCGCCATATCCATTGGCGGGTTAACTCAGAAACACTTGTACTAGAAAACTGTAATTTGGCATAGATAATTTGGATGTACCTATTTTCTGGGGGCACGGTAGTGTCCCCGCCAAGTCGAAAAAAAGCGGCACTTCCGCAATAACTTAAGACCCTTAAGTAGCGACTAAATAAATTAACTGAATTGGTATTACGAGTACATGGATCTCACAATTTTTTACGGTACAAGAACTGACTTGCAAGAATTGGCTTTTTTTTACAACCTGATACATATGTACGTGATAAAATACATACATTCATTCATCAAACATTTTGAAAACTGAAGCGTTGAAATTATTATCAATATACAGCGTCGGATTTAAATATTATAGTTTTGATTCCAGTGAAGTATATATTTGACTTAATCCTAGCCTACGTAGAATGATTTATTTATATACAATAGATATTCTAGGCCGATTTAACATTGGCAGGCATTTCGTTACACAACACCACTTTCCCAACTCCACTCTCTAGAATATCTGATTCATATAAAACAGCTCTACTTTGAATAAGAAGCGAGAAGTTAGGTAACTGCGAAAATTGAGTTACTAGGAAAGACACGCCTTCATTGCAAGCACCAGGATATGGTGTGGCGTTAAGGGCTAATTGAGTAAATTTATTTATTTATTACACTTTATTGCACACCAGTGTTAGGAAATCTTTACAATGTTCATATGATTTGTGCATCAGGCGTACTTATCGCTAAATAGATATTTGTTCCATATCCAGAAGAACGAAATTACCTTTGGGAAGATGACAAAGGGAAAATTTATTGGATGTTGGTACGATGCAAAGTGTAATATCTTACTCATAAAATATTTTATTTTATATACTAATAATTAACTAGATATATTTTAAATACTGATTAAATTTTATATATATTAATAACTAACTACATATATTTAAACTTAATATTACAATATTGATGAGATAATCTAAAACTTTGACATGATAGTGTAACTTTGCGTCCCCTGCCGTGGCATATTTAGTAATGTTCTACCTAAGAACATAACGACCTAATTTCTTAGTAAAAAATAGTACAAATAAAAGTAATAGTGTTATCATAAATACAATCACATGTCACACCTGGAACACATCATGTGTGACACTTGAAACTAGACACTGAATGTTTTAATATTCATTATTTGCATTTTGCTTTTCATGTGATTTAAAAATCTAGTTAACTTAACCCCTGTATAATTTAAAAAACAATTTAATATGACCTCCTAGAATAACATTGCATACTAGTTATGTATGCTACATTACAATGTGCATGTTTCTATATACATTGTTCGGTAAACTGGGTGACCCTGTGTTATGGGAACCGAAATAGTTAGCAATGCAGAAATAACTTGTATTTCGCTAAGGTGTGGTCCCTGTTATAATATTGGTAATATTGGAAATTGAATAATTCATTTTAATTGCCTTTTATTCGTATCAGTTCCATTGCTTCTTTTACTCGGGCTGGTTAAGTTTTTCTTAGGAATTTTTAGGGTAATGCTAAGATATCAGGGTTGGATGTTAATTAAACTTTGAGAAACTGTGTATATAGGATACTATTATGTATACTGTGATATAGGTTTATCTATGTACCAATAATATTTGTAAGTAGAGCCATATAATATCTACCTACATTTATTTACCCAACATCCTGTTCTACAGGCAAAGAGTAAATATTTGATCCGGCGAAGTATGTATTTGCGCAATAAAGGATGTCTTGGAAAATTATTTTTTCCATTGTTGTTTTCTTTTTTACCTATACTTTAGTTTAGTAAAATATTAAATTATCCTGTGAAATCTTGATTTATGTTATTATAATAAGTTATTGAAATAAGTCTCTGAAAGGACTAACGCAACCAATCATCAAATATTCCCACACCATCCCCATTTTGGTTTGGAATTTAAGCATGTATTTTTTTTTTCAAAATCAACACGTTTGATCCCTGGCTTTCAACAATACAATGATACAGTTGTAGTTTTCAAAATCAGGCCCGAGAATCCTTTAAACACTTTCCGCTATTCCTCATAGTTTTGGATTTAGCCATCCACGCCCACTTGAAAAAATTCACCCTTTATAAATTAGCTCTGTCTGTCTATCTATACAACCAAGTACAAGCATGTAAGATTACAAAGTTTGTAACCACAAACGAAATACGTCTTACATTACCATACTATTCCATTCCTCTGAGTTGAAGGACCTATTCGTCATTCGACTTACAACTTCCATTGAATAGAATAATTCCGTTGGTTTCTCTATCCTAAAGGATTTTTATTACACCACTGTTGTTTTAAAGTATACGCATTGCAGTGGCGGTACAGCCATACAAGCCGAAAAGCCCAGCTTACTATCATTGCTTTACTATCATCACTCTACAACTGTTAACACTCGTAATATTTGTTAGTAAATATTATACGCATGGAATGGAGTGTTCTGTGTTGTTGGGCCAAAGATATATCCTGGGTTGTACGACACAACTGGGCTTGCCTTGTTCTGACGCCCTAGGCATTCTGACGCATTGGTATTATTTTTGTCCATTTTGCCTATGCATTGTCTAGAAACTAGATATGCCATTAAATTCGTAACAGTTAGCAAATAGTTAATCAAGAAATAATAATTGATATTTAATTGGAAAGGCCTTGGAATCAGGCGTGGTTGGATATAGTAATCTTAAAGCGAAAGTCTTAATCAAGATTTGGTTGAAAACACAGAATAATGATTAGACAGAAATGTTGGTCGAAACAACGCAATGGGCAACGCTATTACGACATTATATTTTTACACAATTGTAAACAAATAACCAAAAGTAATTAGACCATGGGGGCTTTGTTGGTAATATATTAAACAAAATATTGCAAAATAATATGTCATACTTCCTCCACTCTAGGCCTTCTCATTTATGAAACCCGTGCCCTGTTGATGATTATGGCTTCAATCAATAATGAGTTGAAGCCATCATTCTTAATTTGATGTTCTGCATTTTTTCATTTTCAGTATCGATATTCATAATCGATAACCATCCAGAAAGGGCCACACGTATTTCGAGTAAGCCTTAAAATATGTTTTCCTGTCTAAACTCAACTCATTGTATATTACATACACAGAGATGGGTCTCCTTACCCTGAATACTCCATGTATAAAACTAATAATTATAAACTTAAAAACTATCGCACTCCCACGCGTGGAATTGCAATGTAGGAGAAAGAGCGTAAACATTAAATCAACGAGAGCAAGTTCAGACAAGGTCTATCTCCCTCGCACGCATTGGCTTGTAATCTGGCTTTTGAACAGGCATCGTATGTCACTTTCTAATGTATGGTGAAGTCGTAATAGAAACAAATATAAAAATACTAGCTGACCGGGTGAACTTCGTATCGCCTAACAATTGATCAGTTATCGAGCGGGATGAAAAATTATTAAATTACTAAAATTACTATTAAAAAATAGGGGTTGGTGATAGAAGGGTGAAAATTTAGGGTTGTATGTATTTTAATGCCACATTATAAAAAAAATTGTCCAAAAATTAAAAAAAAATTGTTAGGGGTGAACAACCCTTATTACTTAGGGGTATCAAAAATAGATAGTAGCCGATTCTCAGACCTACTGAATATGCATATAAAATTTCATAAAAATCGGTCAAGCCGTTTCAGAGGAGTATGGTAACGAACATTGTGACACGAGAATTTTATATATAAGATTAGTTTATATAGCAATTAGCACACAAAATAAACCAGTGCTACGAGCAGTAAATTGTTTGACATTTCATTTTAAAAACCTTAATTACGCAATGACATTTCTATGCGCTATTTGCTCTATGGCCCTAATGAACAATACCTGGTTCGCTAGTTTATGAATGTTTGTGCAACACAACTATTGTACTCTGGTCGTGATATGGCATATTTGGACCGCCTTGGATACTCGGATACAGATACGGATATCCAGGACTGGACACGCCCATAGCAAACGCGTGCCCTTGTTTACTGAGTTATGACATGATTTTTGTGTAAAAGGCGGATAAGTTGAGAATTCAGTTATTTATAGATACGTAAATGACACAACAGATATCATTACCAATGTAGTTTTCGTAGGTGGTATAGTTAAATACATAATATAGAGTCAGTAATACACAAGAATCGAAAATATAATTGTACTTATTTATTCTCTACTAGCAGAGAAACCCGGCGTTGCCCAGATAGAACTTTCTTACGCCTTGGCATTGTATATGAAACTAGGAAATCGCCCTCGCTTCGCTTCGAGAAAAATAGTAGAAAGAATAAAATATAATACAGCCCATGTCACTCGGGGATAATGTAGCTTCTCAACAGTGAAAGAATTTTTCAAATCGGTTCGGTAGTTTCGGAGGCTATTCAATGCAAACAAACAATCAAATCTTTCATGTTTATAATATTAGTATAGATAAAAGTGAAGAAAAATTATTAATACCATATACATGTATTGATATTATTATAATTATAACTAACAAGAAAAATACGTTAAAAGCTTTCTCTACCAGAAAACCTTTTGATAAACCTTATGCAATACGGATAGGATTTAACGTATTTAACAGAAATTGTGTACCAGCTAAGAATCAAATCCGGGACCTTGCTACAGAAGAAATCAATAAGATGTAAAAAATAAATTATTTTGATAATTTCAAAAATTAATGAAATTATTATGCGATTTTTATTATTACCTTCTACCCTACAATAGTTTACGAGGGTATATGGATATTTGTTTCTCTTTCACGCAAAAACGATTGAAAGTTTAATGTATTTTTATGAAACTTAGCAAAAAGATAGACCATAGAATAACAGTATGGTACATATAATATTATCCCTGTATGTTTACTACATATAAATAAGCTGGTCCACGACACAGTGTAATTAAACGCCTGATGAACATTGAAGTACTATTACTAGCGTATAGAACAGGCATCGCGAACACCATGTATGTCCCAATGCATTGACGCCACGTGGCTTCAATCTTCAATGGATTCGTTCCATTTTGAAAGAAGAACCGGCTCAATTTTGTAAATCGAACCTCTCAGGCGAGACACATATTTTGTTCAAGATGTCTGTTCTATGACATTATACTTCAATGATGATGGATAGGATGGATAGGAAATAATTGTTCGAGAAAAGCACTATTTGCAAACGAATCATGATTTTCAAAGTGCATTGAGGGCGGGTCAGATAACTATAAATTGAACCGTCTTCAATTAACATAAATTGTTATCGTAATTTCTAAGGTACACATATTGCGTAATAACAGTAAAAGTTACAGGTTAGCTGACATTACGTTAGTTAAATATCAAATTGCATTAAAATATGACGCAAACTGTTACTTGAAAATGCCAAACAAAGTGTTACGAAGTCGTATAAGTATGTGATGTACACCAAGTGAAGAATCTTAATACACAATCTATGATAACGCTGAAAAGCTTTCGTATTCTACGCATTACAATAAATACTTGTATGAAAAGGACACTTGCGGGTGTCACGTATGCGGGGCAATCCCGCGAGCGTGAAGAAAGCCGCACGATATTAAAAACACCTTTACCTCGTATCTTCCAAACTGCCGAACAGATCTAGTTACTCGTATGTTATTAAAGTATCGTTAGATTCGCCTTAAAAAACTTGTTGAAGTTGATTTGCACTTTAAACTTTTCAATCCCGACAACAAAGAGCAAAATGAAAAAAGAAGTAGTTCGTCTAAATAGTTATATTTTTTCTAAATTAACATTTAAATACACCCATACAACAATGGTTAAATATATTTTATAAACCACTTCACAATTTAAACACGTTGATTCCTACATGATGGCATAAAATTATACTCAGATATATAAAACCACTATAAAACAATTGCATTAGAAAGGGCATATTACAAAACAAATTAACCTCTTCAATTCCTCGACGATTTGCAACCGCTCGGCGTTTTTTCACACGAAATCTGTAATTGGGAACGTCCGCTACTCCATCGACCTTGCAATATTACAAAACTTACGAAAACATCGCTAAACCAACTCTTACTTTTATATCAAGTTAAGATTAGGATAGAAATAATAGTATTAATATTATTGTTATAGATATTACTTAGGTGCTTGAAAGATTTTTCGCGAAAACAAAGGAAGGGTTGTCGGGAAGAGGTTGCTGCTATAATCGCAAGTATTTGACCGCTGGTAAATTACAGCTTTTGAACACCAAGAAACTTGCGCTGCAGATGGACGGACAGACGAACCGTCGGAAATGATGAAACTCAAAAGGTTCCGCTTTAACTACGAAATCCTAAAAATTACAAAATCAGGTAGGCACATAATAAAGAAATCCATCGCAATGTAATGTGTCTATTATTTATGTTGATAAATGATAACTTTAAAGTATTGTTACTTATCTGTTGACAGATATACTCGTACTCTGTGGCTGCACCAATTAACAAGGTAATACCGGAAATGCGACAGCAGATTTGGAACAGTTTTTCATGTTTCACAGATTACCTCAAATGAAACTATCAAAGTCAACGACGATCTTAATTTGACAACAGATTTGGCGCGTAATTATTTGACATTCGATTTGCCGCCATATTGCTTGGCGGCAATGGCGGCAATCTGCGCCTGACCTTGCTCCACATACGCACCGGTTTATTTTGCAATCCATTTGTGGGAAAATTCACTCATCTATAGAATTTATTTATTGATAAATATTGTAAATATAAAATTTTAACTGCCATTGTTTAACACTTAATTACACTATAGTATGATTTTGGTATTTTGGGTTTGATTAATAGTGAATTGGGTAAAATCCTAGAGTGGGCGAAGACATCGTTGTTAAAATTATTAAAATATTCCAGTGTAAACAATATACCAACGTAAATAAATAATTTATATCTTAAATTTGAATTAGATTCACGTTAAATTAGATTCAGCCATGAAGGTTATTCAATCCCTTTTTAACTTCAATTTCACAGTATTGAAGAACCTTGATTTGATGGTTGGAGTTCCTTTCATTGTTCCTAATAAACATGAGCCTATCATTGTTCCACGGGTCATTGTCTGAGAACAGCAAACTATTTTTGCATCAAATTTGCATTTACATACAAACGAGTGTATTTCTCAGCCGTGAATATTATTACAATATTTCTTGAAATAAATTTTGAGCTAAAAATAGATATTGATGGTTTGTTACATTGAATAAGTACTAAAGTAGGTACCAGAACAGACATCGCGAAAAAATCCATTTTCTTTTCAAAATCGACTGAATAAACTGAAAACAGTTGCCAATTGGCTATAGTTCATTGTGCAAACATCGGTTGATGGTGTCGGTTAGTTTAATAGTTTGTTATAAGTACTTTAAACGTTACGCCTGCGAAATAATACTGCAGGTTGTATCTACTATTAGTTAGGGTTACCATACGTCCCGTATAAACGGGACAGTCGCCGTATTTGACCGTCCCGTCCCGTATTTTTACATGTCCTGTATTTATCCCGTATTTCGACAAAATACGGAAATAGCGGTGAGAAAAATTGTCAACATGGAAATTTAGAATAAAACTTTGATTCAATATTTTTTATTTAATTTATTTTATAGTTTTGATCGCATCATGCATGCTATGTATGATGTAGTTGAAAAGCCGCGTGTTGGGTTTTAGCCATCGGAAGAGAAAACGTCCCATATTGGTTCTTAGAAGTTATGGCATCCCTAACTATAGTGTATGGAAATATTAAGAATAACAAAATATAATTGACGTAACGACGCAGAACACGTCATCGGGAAATCAAGAAGACGTCAACTAAATATTGCTAATAACATTATTTCTTAATTAAACGTTAACTGATATTAATTCAAATATCTGTTTAGTGTAACTGTGATTAACTGAATATAAAAACATTTTGTATACCTAAAATGCGTTTGTTCCATAACTAGCTGAAGCCCACAGCTTTGCATACGAAAATTATGTTTAAACTTATTCAAACTTTTATCCTGTTTTCCCGGGAAACCTTTTAATTTCCCGAGATGAAATGTTGTCTAAAATATGACCCAGAGTGTCAGTAACAACTTTACTAATAATCTTCATCGAAATCCGTTCAGGAGTTTTTATGTGATGCTCGGACATACAGACACTTTGAGGTTTATTATAGTATAGATAAAATTTAAAAGAATGTAACCCCATTAAGTTTTACTTTACGTTGGAATATGTTTAACTAGTTCATGAAGGTCTGTTAACGGCATTGCAAGGCCGTCGTTAAAGTGTATGATTAAACTTAACATTTAATACATTCTTAGCAATGTATGAATGGATGAATAGTTATAAAGTATTTATAGCTTGCTTAGCTAAAAAAAATTAGCTAGGCTTGAGAACTAGATCTTTCCTTGTCTTATTTATCTTCTTTCTTGACTGGCAATTCATTTATGCATCAGTGATACCTATGGTATGGTATTACTGATGTTCATGAGAGGATGGGATGAGATGAAACCCGGCGAAAACCTGTTTTTTTTCTAAAACTCTTTTTTTCTAAAACTCTTTTTTTCTAAAATAAAAATAGCCTAAGTTACTCCTTGTTAAATCAGCTATCTGCCAGTGGAAGTCCCGTCAAAATCGGTCCAGCCATTTCAAAGATTAACCGAAACAAACAGACAGACAGAACTTGTAAATAATGTTGTTGTGGTATATGTACCGTGGATACATCCAAATGCACTTAGTAAAAAGCGGTTATTTTAATATTAGGTACAAACAGACACTCCAATTTTATTTATTTGTATAAATTATTCTGGTGTGAATGCATGTGAGTTAAACATATTGTTGGCTCATTTGATACTGACCGAGGTCGAAATTGCTTCTCCAGCTGCAACTACCTCTAGTGTAACTATCTCGATACAAAACTCTGAACATCTATTACCATCAGGTGGCTTATCTATTACATAAAAAGTGGTGGTGATGGTTTTCTCTACGCGAACGTCTCAGAAATGATGAAATCCGTAGATGAACTAGGTTAACCGACATAGCCAAAAGAGTAAGCCGGCTGAAGTGCCAATGAGCTGGCCACATAGTTTGAAGGACCGATAACCGTTGGGAAAAAAAGGTTCTCGAATGGCGCCTACGTCTCGGAAAACGGAGTATATGACGCCCCCCGCCCAGGTGGACTGACGACCTAAAGAAGACAGCGGGCATCCGCTGGATTCAGAAGGCTCAGGACCAGTCAGAGTGGCGCAAGTTAGGGGAAGCCTATGTACAGCAGTGGACCTCTAAGGGATTGTAGATGGTGACCACCATTTCCCATGGATAAAACATCAATTATCACAACGCTTTGCAATTGTTTCTTTACAAAAATTTTATCTACATCCTATCCTATCCTACTGATAATGAGGACAGAAAGATGTTTGTACCTCTAACGCAAACGTTACTGAACGGATTTTGATTGAATTAAGCACACAGGTAGATCAACAAACGCGAGCGAAACCGCGGTTGGAGCACTAGTGAACCAGTTTAACTGCATGCCATTAGCTCACAGTCAATAAAAATCCGGTCAAGATTTAGCAATGAGAGCTATATCAGCGTGTTCCGTTGTTGCGTGACGCGCTAAATACTGGCAGTAGTCGTATTAGTATTAGTTCGTGTTTCCTCACGATATTTCCTGCGGTGCGTGTCGGCAACGCATAGACGCTACTGTCACCACACGTTGAGGAAAAATGACGATACACAAATAACGGTACACTCTCATAGCGCCATACTAGAATTCTCTGTGTCGTGGGTGCCATGGAAAACATATTGTATCAAGACAAGAATGCACCCAGACCGAGAACGGAAAATCAAACCCATTTTTCCTTTATTCCTTTTCCATAGTGCTTACAGCAGCCTAACTATAATCTTATTGTTTTAGTTTCTTTTATACCCTTATCTGCTTGTAACTTGGAATAAAGTATTTCTTTCTTTCTTTCTTTCTTTCTTTTCTTTATTCAATTTTCCGCCTGGGTGGGAATCGAATCCAGGAGCATTGGCATGGCGCGGCGTTCCGATATTGTAACCAGACGCCAGTCGGGTCGTCAAGAAAAGATGCGGATATTCTTTGTGATTTAAAGTAAAACAGTGATGGAAGTAATCTCCGCGAAATAAATTATCTCTGTACTTTGAAGACATTTGAGAAAAACTATTGCTGGAGCTACTTATTTTAGGTCTACTGATTTAGACAAATTTGATATTTTTTGTGCATTACTTTACGAATGAATGGTACCAATGAATGCATTCACGACAGCTACTTATTATTAACATAACTCTATAAGGATTACAGATTAATAAAAATCAAATAACAGCAATAGCACAATTTGATGCTTTTTTGATTTGTTTATCATGGTCACCCTACATACAAATTACTTCACTATTTAGAACTAATGTCGTGACAAAACGAAAAGTCGCGTTCGTATTTTATTGCTTAGTTTTATTACTTTTTAAATAACACTAAGTATTAAAGTCAGTATTATTTCAAATAGAGAATTACTTCATATTTACTTTAACTACCTACTGGCATAAATACAGAATTTAGAAATATGTACTCTTTACTAAGATTAGTACCTAATCCTTATTAGCGACACTATAAATGGTTTACTAATTCAGGCTTTCTTTTTTCTAAAACAACGGGTTCAATTCTTAAAAATATTGATCAAGCACGCCTACGTGAAAAATTCACCCTTTATAATGTTTCCTAAATAATATTGACACTGAATAAACCCGAACCGAACCGACGGACACTATTACCACGGAGGTACTTAACTTATACTTGGAATCTAACTAAACTGGTTAAATAATACACTTTTGTGCAATAAACTTTCTCAATTTATTCATTCACTGGGTCGATTACTTACACATTTTACAAAGAATCTCAACAGCGTGATTCAGAGTACATTTTTGTAGTGACATCTGTTATTATTTGTTAAAATGATATATTATTTTCTATTTACAAATTATTCTTTATTATTTGAATTCAAATCATATTTGACATTCCAAGTTTCTACAGACACTTACACGTTATAACAATAATATAACTCGCCCAACGTTCATTTATAAAGTAAACTATCTCTATACTCGTATTAAATTAAAATAAACGTAATTTGGACTTCAGACTCTCTCACACTTTACCATACACCTGTACAAACCTGGGTAAAAAAACGTAATTTAAATAAAATTTATTAGTTTTTAAAACTTGTTTTCGTTATATTAAAACAAAAATATTTTAAAAAACACATTAAATATCCTTTCGTCGAAATTATCTGTACCTGTAATCTTAAAATATTCCATTATAATAATATTTGTACAGGATCATAATTATTAAAATCATCTATATTATTTTTCCGTGTGATCATTATTTACAGGTTTTCGTTAAAACAATTACATCCTCAGGGATTTCTTTACCATTATTCGATATATTATTATCTATATTAGATACATACCTACATTTAATTTTTATCAACATGCGATGTAAAATTACGCAAAAAAATAAGATAAGAATCTATTAACAGCTCATATGAATCACAGCACTTTGTCAACGTTTATGGGACTATAAGTACCCTATATATATATAAATATATATAAATATCTTATATACGATTGTCTACGAGTGTCTTCCTGTGTTAAATTTCATAAAAAATCCCTACAGTAGTTTTTGCGTAAAAGAGTATCAAACAAACATCCATAAAAAACTTTCACATTTCGCACCCTCAGTGGAAAAAAAACATAAGTCGTGTTACTTTGAATTTTAGTTATTAATATAATATGATTGGAAAGCGGGACAAATGCTGCATAAGCTCAATATTTTGCAAATTTTTATCATTATTCTTGACGGTTTTGTGCAAGAAATCGTAATGTAAATTCCTTTGACTACTTACTGATATTTTAACAGTTTTTTGGTTCTCCTGTAAAATTGCAATTTTCATCTTATGTCTTTTTTCCACTGAGGGTACAATTTATAATATTAAGTAGGATAGGTATCTGCTTAAATCACAAATAGTAATAGTAACTGTAATTCTAAACCTATTATTAAAATATCACGTCTATCCTACGCAACAAGTAAGTAGCTAATATATCCGGGCAATAAGACAACAATAATTTCTTTGATCCTATTATTTTTAATATCTCGCATGATCATCGAATTACACACGTAATGAATTATATCACGAACGAATAAAGAAGTGTACACAACTTTCATCGTTTTTGATCACAGAGAGTAGAGTAAGTTTTGCACGAATTATTCATGAAAGCTTTGCGCTGTATGAGAAATTAATTTTATCACTTGATTTTTAACATGATATTCTCAGAAAACTTGCGCAACTAAGAGATTTCAATAATGTTTTATACCCCTTCATTTATTAAAAACAAAGTTATTATAGAAGGGTTATAAAGTGTTTTGTTTCTTACACTCTGATGAAAAACGATAAAAATAAAACAATCTAATGCAATAGCTAAAATAGGTTTATTAAGCGTCAATAAATAAGGCCCTAAGTGTGTGAAGTCTGATACATTGCTGTAGAAATGTCAAACCTAATTTATTCTTGTCTTGTACCAATGAGCTTAAATTATGCCACCGCATGAACAAGCAGGCTTGATGGGTACAAGCCTTTATAGAACAATAAACAATAGAAAGTAGTGATGTAAATGTCACTCTATATTTTAACGCATCTACATCGGAAGGTATTAACATGTACATACTTATACTTATACATCTGTATCCGGTGCCGAAATATCACTTCAATTCAATTGTTTGCATCCGCAAAGAATGGCAGATAGTTTTGTTTTCTGATCAGATTAATTGAAACATTGATGGCTAGAGAACAATGGTTTGAAATTCGAATTTAGATCTTTCAAAAGATTTTTTTTCATTCATTCTTTTTGTCTTCTCTGTTCTTTCTTGACCGACTATTTTGTTGTGATGCGGCGATGACCTTAGCACCGACGACGTTGTCGTTAGACGAGCCATCATTTGCTCGTTTGAGTATAAAAAAAATGACGGAGGTATCGAAGCACAAAGTTTGATGTAGACGATGTAGTTCTCTATTCTCGTTTTCATCTAACTTTGCTCAATTTCATCCGACTTCGCGCAACTTCCGAAGTTCCGAGGAATGGAAGTAAGACAAACACCCCAACTCAGAGTCACTAACGGTTACCTTAATCGCTTCTTAGTTGTTTTGTAGCTGGTTTTGTGGAAGAAAACTGCATAACTCGAAGCTAGATTTACTTTATTTAGAAGGTACAATTCGCAGTAGTTACACATAGCACAGCCGGTAGTCAAGAGAGAGCGGAAAACGCCAACATAGTAGTCAAATTGAAATAATAGATAAAAAATACAATTTGTCTGTAGATTGCACAGAGTATTAAATATGAATGACAAATTATGCTAATTATGTTTGGTTGGGTTCCCAAGATTAGTAAAGGATTACCATACAAATTCTGTATTTAAGGAGCGATTTAAGTAACCGTTAGTGACTCTGAGTTGGGGCCATAGTTCTTTACACTCTCGTCATCGTGCAACTTCACTCAACTTCGTGTCACTTCGCCCAACTTCGCCCAACTTTGCCCAATAACGCCTATTAAACTCCATCTTCTAAGTTGGCCCCACTTCGCCCCACTCTGCAAGTGGTACAAAGTCTTAAGTAGCGCGACCAGCGGCCGACATTGCCACCACTCTCAATTTCAACCACAGTCAACCACTTTCATTTTCATACCACGTAACAGCTGATGTCATGCAGTGTTATTGTGCGATAATTAAACTATGGGAACTGGGTTTTTATATCTAACACATAATAGGTACTTACAATAATTTTTAAAATTATTTTAGCATTGTTTGGGCTTTTTAAATTGTTTTAAAAGAAATAGTCTTCTAAAAGTGAAATGGTTTACGTAATCCAAGATTTAATATCGTACTCATAACTCTTTCAGGATTGTAGGTATAGGCACAATAGGATACCTGATAGAAATAGATATCATTTTACAATGATATATTGTTTACATTACCACACTGGCCAAGATTTGTAGACTTTAAAAATCAATAAAATCTTTATAAAGAATTATGGTTGGATGGATGGATCTAAACTAAATGATCACAATCGTTTTGCAACTTAAGTGTCTTTTATATTAAAATATAGTAAAGATTAACATAATTTTTTTTAATTTGTGTAAAAAATATTTGAAATCAAGTGTTACATTAACACCGTATGATTAACTACACCGATTCTAGGTACGGCAATCAACGTTTTTTTCTTAAATTGCTCAGTTGCGTGAATGAAGTTACATCACTATTTATACAACACTACCTTAATGCAAATTTATCAGATCACTCGCACAATGTATAAATTTGTTAGGCTAGGACTTTATTCTTTAGAAAAGTTGAATTGCTATGTAGTTATCTATACTAATATTATAAAGAGGAAAGATTTGATTGTTTGCATTGAATAGGCTCCGAAACTACTGAACCGATTTGAAAATTTCTTTCACTGTTGGGAATCTACACAGTCGCCGGGTGACATAGGCTATATTATATCATCAAAAAATTAGGGATCCTTGATAAAACTTCAATAAAGTAACCCAAGGTGTAAAAAATAAAGAAAACCGAAGCAAAGCGAGGGCGGTTACTCGTTTAGGTATAAAAAGAAAATATGATTAAGGCTAATAAAAATCCCCTGAAGGCTAAAGTAAAGTGAACGGGATAAAAGTTTGTATATTAAATAGGAACAAAAATAAATGTCGCCTCATTCACATTAAAGTTGGAATTCATTTTTCTTAATATACCTAAGTAATAAGAAACTTTATACAAATTTTTCTTTATTCATCCCCTAAAGCCCCTAAAGGGTTAGAATAGGGGTTAGGAACTTCCACGGACGACGTTACGAGCTAGTGATAAAAAAATACGTTTTTTAAACCGATCTCGGCTCAAGAGCGCGAACTCAGATTTTACAAATGTCATTTTGCGCACGATTTGACACATTTCAGCATCTCACACCGAATCTTGTCGCCGAGATCTTAAGATCGGTTTATAAATACGGGCCTAAATCAGTCTCCTATCTGGATAAAGACGTGATCTGAGTACCCAGGTATTGAATAACAGTCACTAGACTAGGCTGGAAGTACTGACCGTAATCTAGGCAACACCGGAACGTTACGTCACTAGTTCACTTCCTAGGAACCACTTCACGTATCTGCAAACTATGTGATACTGTTTGATTCAAAGAACACGAGAGAACTGTAAGTAATTTTATTGAACTTCTTAACCGACTTCTAAATATAAGTCAAATATAATAAAGTAAGTGTCACTTACCGTCATGTAGGATTGTCATCAAGTATTCATTTATTTTAAATAAAAAATATTGACTGAAAGAAATCGACTTCCAAAAAACTTTCAATTTTTTTAAGGTGCTAGCATATCCGTCATATAAATATCACCGCAACGACTTTGAGATACTTAAATATGAACTTTTATCTTAGTTATTTTTAAGTCGATTTTATAAAAAGGTACCATTTTACGCAAAATGAGCTAAAGAGGGCCACCTTTTTTAAACCAACAATTTCAAACCACAGTTTCTCAAATCATTAGTTACAGCCCATATAATAAATTATTTCGAGTACAGTAAAATTAAAGTCTTATCATAATTTTGATAGAATAATTATACGAGTAGGTATTTATCAAATTAACGGTAGGTATCAGTACACATGCCTATGTATTATGATAAACAGACAGACAAATGAAATGTTAATAATACCTTGTACTATACAAATGCCGAATTCAGAAAACAAGTTACCATATCTTTTTACATCGTAGCCAATCTTAAACAACAATTAATTTTGACATTCAACTCTGTGGAGTTCAAATGCTGCATAAATCATGAATATTTATCAGGAAGAAGATAGCACTAGAGCAGATATTGATGTCTTTCTGTCTGTGTGCGTAGGTACAACAATTATTATTATTGCGTGATTAATAATTGTTGTTGTTGTAGTCTACAATAAAAATAATAGAACATAGTTAATCATATTAAAATAGGGATTCTCATTATTACTTAATTTTATTCTAAGCTCACCATCGCGAATATTAAATATTTAATTATAGGTAGTTGTGATCAAACCAATATTAATTTTAATAAATTATATGACGTACTAGCTGTTGCTCGTATACGGAAATTATGTTTTACCTAAGTTGCAAAGAAGCAAATCGGTTGATGTTTTGAAAATATTCCATACAAATTTTCATCCCATTTCCCAGGGAAACCCTTTAATTTTCTAGGATAAAAAGTTTCCTAAAATATGACCCGGAGTATCAGTAACAACTTCACCAATTTCCATCGAAATCCGTTCAAGGGTTTTCATGTGATGCCCGGATAGACAAACAGACATTTGAGTTTTATTATAGTAATAGATTTGAACAAGACATGCCGGGTGACATGATTAGTAGGTATAACAACAGTTTTATCTTTGAGGAAGCGTCGAGATCTGGCATTTCACTATACATTTTATATCTTTTTAACATAGCAATAAACATGTGCACATTGTTATTTTCCTCTAACTTTTTATGGCTTACATTCTGTATTATTGAAGACAAATTAGATACTATACGTCTGTGTAACATTGTTATGTATTTTTATAAGGCGTTGGACAATGGTTTTAGGCACAAAAGGTAGTACGCATGCAATCAATCAAGATTTATAGCTTGAATAAGGTGTCATTTGTCCAAAACAGTTGAATGCACGTGTTATATGAAATGGTAGATACATATCTAATAAACTTTAGACAAACCGTTAGAATGTTAATGATGGTTTTAAAATAAAACAAATAATAAGACCGCATGTTAAATCTGTCCCTGTTCTATCAAATTCTCTTTGTGTGAAGAAAGACAGAGCATTATTTCATTCTATCTGTTTGTGGCGGTTTAAAAAAATAAGAAAAAAGTATTAAAAACATTAAAAATAAGTAAAATTAATGTAAAAAAGAGTATTTTTAGAGCTATATTTCAAATTTCATTGCGTCTAAACCTATCTTTAAAAATAAATATAATGGTAGGTACTATAGAGGCGTACCTAGTACTTAAATAAGTTAAAAGTAGTTCTTTATACGATTTTAGTAATAAAAGAAAACAGCCACGAAGTCAAGTAGGATTAAATGTGTTCCTTTGCTGTCCTTCAAAAGTCAATTTAAGAAACATTATTTTATTTAAGCTACATGCTGATAAAGCCTGGTGTTTTTGTCTTTTTCCCTTCTCTTTTCCTGCCTATCTGTCTTTTATCTTTGTCTTGTCTGTTGTCTATGGATTCATTATAGTAATGTCACTTACCCAATACTTTTCTTTTTTTTATCTTTTTTTATGCACAATAACATTGTATTGCATTGCTTTTAATATTTTTTTGTATTTTTATGTCCATAAATCCGCACTGCAGCAGCGTGGTATACTATGCCCTAGTCCTCCTCAAGAGGGGAACCATGCTCAGTACTGAGTCATTAATGAGTTGAAGCCAACGTTCATGGACGACGTTGACCACGTAGTTCGAAATACTTGCATACTGCACTGACGATGACTTTTGGGCATTTGGCAGTAACAAAGCGTATATTTATGATATCTTCAATGAAACGAAAATTAGAATGGCTGATACATTCTCTATAGATTTCCTAGTGCTGGTATTCCTGGGTAACGCTAAGCAATAACCATGGAGAATAGAGTAGAAGGAGGGCCTTCTCTTTATATGAAAAGTGTCGTAAAAACGCGTCCAATTACGGGTGGGGCTGCGGCAGTGCCGGATTTACATTTTTTATAAGTGTAGGCCAATTAATTTTCGCCGCCCCATGTGCCTTTCTAAAATAATAATTTTCCATTCATAGTAAGAAAGGTACTGAATTTGTCACTAAGAAAGTGCGTAAAAAAACAAGAATTTCAATTTTTGCGACACTTTTTAATAGCAAAATCACCTATAATATACCATCTTCTGAAATCTGCCGCCCCTAGGACGCTGCCGCCCATAGGCCGCGGCCTATACGGCCTATTGACAAATCCAGGACTGGGCTGCGGTGCGGTCTACAACAGCTATGACACTAGCGCCATACGAATGGCCATTATTAGAACCTCTATTTACAGTAAACAGCTGGATACTTTTTCAACTTTCCCCTCATATGAGATGGCTCTCCTTCTACCTCTATTCTTCATGGCACTAACAAATAACCTCTCTTACTAGTACTATATCTATGTACACGGTACATTGTCATAGTCTCGGAAGCGGGAAGGATTGTTATATCATCGTTGCGTGACAAACCAGTTACCGTGTTACTGTTGACGACAACTTTATTCACTCCAATCAATTTATCAATGTGGCTGATTGGAAACAACAAAATTGTGTGTTGATTGTATTAGTTGACACTTCAAATCAACTGAAATATGTGGAATAATTTGAAAATGGGTGATGTACAAAACTATAGTTTGCGCAAAACTTTATGACATAAACGTACATTGACCCCAGTAATAAATTAAAGAGCATCATATTATAACTTTAAAGGTGTCAATTTTAAGGTAAATAATTACAATTTACATTTTAACAAAAAAATAACCGACTTCAAATGAAGTACATTGTACTTTTGACATGGATACCATTGTCAGATCTCGCTCAAATTTATGTGGGACTACACGACAAGCACCAGCTTTCAATTAAAAAAAGAAGCATCGAAATCGGTTGGCGCGATATTGAGTTATTCGTCCATTAATCGCGCACATACTTAATGCAAATTTAAGACTTATATGATTTTGACATGGATGCAATTGTCAGATCTCGTTGAAATTTATGTGGGACCACACGACAAGCACCAGCTTTCGATTAAAACAAAAATCATCCAAATCGGTTCACCCAGTCCAAAGTTCTGAGGTAACAAACATAAAAAAAAACAGTCGAATTGAGAACCTCCTCCTTTTTTTGAAGTCGGTTAAAAATGAAATAATAAACTAAAAACGCTCTGGATTTATTTATTTGCTTTCCTACAGCTGTGCAGCTGAACCTGTGTTCCATACAGTAATCATAAGTATCATTTTGTCGTCCTTAGATATCAGAATATTATAACGAAAAAAATATTATTATAATGATAATGACGATATTATCCATCCATAATAGGATTCAATTACAATTATTGTAAACCTACTTTGCAACAAAGAAGAAATATAAATTTTACTTCTTTAAGGTTACAGACATGTAAATCACTTAAATTAGTATGTTTTATTTAAATATGTAGAACAATATTTTGCTGATGACTTCATGATAATAATTAACAAAAAATGCCAGAAAATAAGTTTAAAATCATTTGTATTTTATTTAATCAATTGAAAGTTTTATTCCTAATTAAGTAGCATAGTCATTTCTTAATTTGAATGGCAACACTAATTGCATTAAGTACAAGAAATCGTCGGTGCGTACCTATTGCTGGAAAAAATAATTTGTTTATGGTCGGGCAACCATGAACACCGTGACACTCTATTCATTGACTAACCGCAAGAAACCGATTGTGCCACTCTTAAACTACGAGTACAAAGACAGTTTAGCGTATTGCCCTTTACCCAGTGACACAAATAAAAAGCTAACGTGCAAAAATAATCTCTATAAACTGTGTACGTTACGCGATAAACAGCTTTTTGTCGCTATAAAAAGAACTATTTTCGCATGAACAAATAAAGTTTAATCATCAAATTTGCTTAGATTTGACATTGGGTATGACCGCTGAGACAACGCGTGAACTGACTTTTAATTGGGATATCAATTTGCATGATATGATTCAAATTTAGACAAAGTTAATGCATTTTTAGATAAATGTATCAAGGCTGAACAAAATAGCTGATAGAACACAGATACACTTTCCGTGCGTAATAAGGTTCACAGATAAAAAATGGAAGCAGTTATTGACAGTTTTGACAAGTTCATGACACGCGGAAATAGGAAACTCTATTGTCTCTGCTCTAATTTCCGGAGCGGGAATATTTGTTAAGGATGTCAAGGCTATATTTTGGGCTTGTCCACAGACAACCAATATTGTTCAGTCGGCCGTGTTTCGAGGTTAAAGACAATGATAAAGTGCGCACATCAACCTAGATTTAGAAACAATGTTAACAGTTTGAGTGCACGTGTAATTTATGTCCTAATAAAATGAATGGCTGTTCTGGCAGTCATACAGTAATAAATGCTTTTGAAATATGATTATTGATTATAAAATTAACAAGTCAGTTATTAGTACGATGGGGTAATTGAATCGATTACTTTAATTAACTTGGTACGCGTCTACCTGCGAGGTAAAAAAATATCTATCGATCCAAATAGACATGATATCTACCTACTGATTGAACTTGTGTATTTATTTTATCCATTACCATTAACATTTAAGTCAATGAAAACTACCTACTTATAATTTATTGATGTGCTACATGATATCTATAACAAGTTATTTTAGACATTAACATAAACATGGAAGCAAACCGCATCAGAATTTACTTTATTTATGCCAAAACTTAGAAATATAACTGAATTTTGCAAAATGTCTTAAGTCTGTTTTTACTCCACTGCCAAGAAAGGGCTATAATGATTTTCAAGCGTAGACCGTATCTTGTATGTATGTGAATATGAATGTAATCTACAGGTGATTGGAAATAGGTGTAAAAGATCTGGAGGGGATAAAGTATAGCGCATTTCCTATCAATTTATGTATGGAATACCCTATCCAAAAACCAATGGTTCTGGAGTTATTAATTTTTTAAATATTTTTCAAAAAATTCCCGTTTTTTTAGGAAAAAATTCGATGATTTTATTTATTACTTATTTCTACACAATTTTTTATGAAATAATTATTGCTTAATCATTGTTTTATTAAATTTGATTAAAAGTCATCACTTAAAGGCTAAAACTTTTAAATTAGGTTCTCTGAAAGTCGTGATTGTAAAAAATAAGGCGTCATACTTTCATTTTTATTTAATCGTAAAATAAAATTTTATTAATAAAAAACACGTACAAAGCGCATAAATAAGTACCTGCCTTCAAGACCTATCCGACAAGGTATAACAAAGTACATAAAGTTTCTAAAATTTAGAAAAAAACACTTGGTAATAATACCAAGTACCAGGAAATACAAAACTGTAGAGACTCATAAAAGTAGACGCCGCCCGCGCCGGCCCATATTTTGACCCCTTTGTTTTTGTTGTAACACGTGCGAGCTTATTGTTGTCGTTTTAGATATTGACTTCATTGTAAAACATGTGCAAACAGTTAAAATTTAACTACTTTCGTGTGCGGACGTACATTATCCTTGTCTTCTTAAAATAGTTTTTTTTCCATACCAAAATAAGCTTAATTTCAATGGCGGATTACAGTAATGAAGAATACGCTGACATTTTCTATTGTTATGGACTTAGTGATGGAAAATCTTTATCAGCTAAGTTTTCCATATTTTGGTGAGAAAATTACTATTTTATAAGTCTGCATGAATCATGAAACGGCAGAAGTCTAATCTCCTTGCAGGGTCTCTTCCTCCAGGGACTGGACCTGTGTATGATGGTAGGGGTAGAGCCTTGCCGTATGTACAGTAAACCACCCTTTCCATTGTGTTAAACCCAGCAATCTTGCCACGACCCTGGTTGACGTAGTCGGGTCTCTATCAAAATGGTCTATGATTCATTCTTCCTATTCAGTATCGTAGATATGTGGCCTACCTAAGTCATGTCACCTCTGTTGAACGCTGCCAGTTCCCCTAACGCATTGATACGCCGCGGCAAAGACTCTATGACTTGGTAGGTGACGATTTGCAAAACGTAGCTGATATTCTCTTCGTGTTTGTGAAGAATTTCCATCATTAAGTCCATAACAATGGAAAATGTCAGCGTATTTTTCATTACTGTAATCTGCCATTGAAATTAAGTTTATTTGGTATAGAAAAGAAAAACTATTTTAAGAAGACAACGATAATGTACATCCGCACACGAAAGTAGTTAAATTTTAACTGTCGTATTGACTCATTAACTAAAAACGCCATTGCACATGTTTTACAATGAAGTGAATATCTAAAACGACAACAATAAGCTCGCACGTGTTACAACAAAAACAAAGGGGTCAAAATAAGGGCCGGCGCGGGCGGCGTCTACTTTTATGAGTCTCTAAAATTTTGTATTTCCTGGTACTTGGTTTTATTACCAAGTCTTTTTTTCTAAATTTTAGAAACTTAATGTACTTTCTTATACCTTGTCGGATAGGTATTGAAGTCAGGTACTTATTTATGCATTTTGTACGTATTTTTTATTAATAAAATTTTATTTTACGATTAAATAAAAATGAAAGTATGACGCCTAACTTTTTACTGTTACGACTTTCAGAGAACCTAATTTAAAAGTTTTAGCCTTTAAGCGATGACTTTTAATGAAATTTAATAAAACAATGATTAAGCAATAATTACTTCATAAAAAATTGTGTAGAAATAAGTAATAAATAAAATCATCGAATTTTTTCCTAGAAAATCGGGAATTTTTTGAAAAATATTTAAAAAATTAATAACTCCAGAACCATTGGTTTTTGGATAGGGTGTTCCATACATAGATTGATAGGAAATGCGCTGTTCTTTATCCCCTCCAGATCTTTTACACCTATTTCCAATCACCCTGTATACTAATATTATAAAGAGGAAAACTTTGTATTTTTGTATGTTTGCAACGAATAAACTCAAAAACTACTGAACCGATTTTAAAAATTCTTTCACCATTAGAATGCTACATTATTCCTAAGTAACATAGGCTATATTTTTTTTTAGAAAAAATTAGGGATCCTTGCTAAAACTTCAGTAACGTGAACCAAGGTTTAAAAAAATTGCTTAAAAATTTCTTTCATCGCATACGCTGCGGAAACTATTGATGATAGAACAAAAAAATGTTCTACAATATTAGAGAACATATCAATATCTACAAAAAACGTCGCGATACTATATGTCCAACTATTGTAGTTATGTCACTATAACCACTTTTTACATTTTAAAAGTCAATAATAAAGCTGACCAACATCAGACCATGATAGCCATACCTTCGTATTAATCCTTATCCAAATAAATCATTTCATATTCAAAACTGTTTCAATACCTATTGATAACTTTTTGAATTACTCTAATCGGACATTCCATTCAGAAGATATTGGAAAATCATCCCCAGGGATAAAAATAGCGATTGGAAGTCACTTAAATACAAACCAACTTCGTCAGTTTTAGAGTTATAAACATGAACATTTTTATGTAAATTCATAGTTATAAACAAAAGTTAATTTTAATACATTTTTTTGGAAAATCACCCCCTAAATGGTTAATTAAGGGGATGGAAGTTAGTATGGCAACTTCGTCAGTTTTGAATTAAGAAGGGTGAAAATTTGTACTTATTTAAGCTTATAGTTAAACACAAAAAATAAGTGTATCACGGTTTTTTCGAAATTCATCCCCTAAGGTGTAATACTTCGTCATTACACACTTTATATTAGCTTCATCTGTATGTTTGTAACTTCTCTTTGGACTTGATTTTGACCAACTTCAAACGGTCAGATTTCTTTCAAACTTCATAGACTTATCGAGAACCAAAGACAATTTAATATTTAAAGAAAAAAAAGAAAGAAAGAAAGAATGAAAACCCTAAATACACGCTTTAATTAGCTTTAAACGGTCAGATTTCTTTCAAACTTCGTAGACTTATCAAGGACCGATGACAATTCAATATTTAAAGAAAAAAAAGAAAGAAAGAAAGAAAGAAAAACCTAATTACACGCTTTGATTATCTTTAAACGGTCAGATTTCTTTCAAACTTCGTAGACTTATCGAGGACTGATGACGATTCAATATATAAGAAAAAAAGAAAGAAAAACCTAATTACACGCTTTAATTAGCTTTAAATGGTCAGATTTCTTTCAAACTTCGTAGAATTATCGAGGACCGATGACGATTCAATATTTAAAGAAAAAAGAAAGAAAGAAAGAAAAACCTCATTAAGAAAGAAAGAAAGAAAGAAACATTTATTTCGTCATGAAAATAACATGGTACATGGGTTACAAGGTTAAAACGGTGAAAGAAAAAGTACTAACAGAATGTAACCTTACAATATTATTGCGTGACATGAAACATAAAAAATTTAGCGGGTACCATGTCACCTGACGAAAAAGGACTACCCTCAGCCTGTGCCATGGAGCGGCTAGGAACCACGGCTGCTGGTTTACAGTGTAGTCCCCTTACACGACACGATTCAATACACGGTTCATTACACGATTTAATTAGCTTTAAACAGTCAGATTTCTTTCAAACTTTGTAAACTTATCGAGGACCGTTGACAATTCAATATTTAAAGAAAAAAAAGAAAGAAATAAAGAAAAACCTAATTACACGCTTTAATTAGCTTTAAATGGTCAGAGTTCTTTCGGACTTCGTAAACTTATCGAGAACCGATGACAATTCAATATTTAAAGAAAAAAAAGAAAGGAAGAAAGAAAAACTTACATGTAGTACGCGAGTGAGAAGTTATACTTCGTAGGCATCATGCAATAAATATTTAACACTAGCTGTCTTGGCGAACTTCTTATCGCCTAATAATCAGTGATTCATGTACTTTGTTGTTACTGTGAACTTTTATAGTTTTGGTAGGTTTAACAAATCAGAGAACATTAAATTCCCTCTCCCTCTCCATCCCGCTCCCCTCCACCTCCCCACCCCCTCCCCACCCCTCTCCACCAAACCAAAAAGTAGAAAATAAATAATAGTTAAAAAAACTAAAAAACACGCTTTTTATAGAAAACCAAACTAAAAAATAGAAAATAAATTATAATAAATTTGAATTGAGAAAAGTGTAAAAAAAATCAATAAATATAAATTAATAATAGTGTACGTAAATAAGAAAGAAATATATTTCATTTTAAATAAATTTTAATAAAGAATTTAGAATCGTGTAATTGTAATAAAAGCGTGGGGTGCTTCTTAAGATATTATGCCTTCTACTCATTGACATCATGCAATATAATTTATTTTCTATTTTTTAGTTTGGTTTTATATAAAAACGTGTTTTTTTAGTTTTTTTAAACTATTATTTATTTTTGATCTCAGAAATGTGAAAATTAATATGTAAGCTTATAGTTAGAAACAAAAATGAATTTTTATAGTTGTAACACGGGGAGGAGAGGGGAGCAGGAGCGGGAGAGGGAGCAGGAGTGGGAGAGGGAGCAGGAGCGGGAGAGGGAGAGGGAGGAGATATTTACACAAAAACTATAGCGGCTAAGAACGGCTGTACCGATTTTAATGATCTCTGATTTGTTACATTCTTAGGCGATACGAAGTACGCCGGGTCAGCTAGTATTATTTATTTAAGCATTACCAATGCGTTGCCGGCCAAGAAAAAAGATTTTTTTTCGAATGGACAATTGCTGTTGGCACTAGCGGCCTTTACATCTTCATGCGGACAGAAGAAGGAAAAGAGAAAATAAGTACTGGCTCTCAAGCCAAAAAATGAAGCCTTTCAGACTTCTACAGTATAAAGTTTTAAAATGACGTATCTAACAAAAGATGGCTGAATTCAGGTGTCCGGAACCATTGAAGTATAGCATAGTAGCGTATAGAACCGACACCGCGAACACCATGTATGCCACAATGCATTGGCGTCACGTGGCTTCCATCTTCAATGGATTCGTTCAATTTTGAAAGGAGAACCGGGGCTCAATTTTGAAAATGGAACCTCCCGGGCGGGACACACATTTTGTTCGAGATGTCTGGTATATGACATTATACTTCAATGTCCGGAACCCGTACTTCTTACACCTGTAGGTATTATTAAACTAAGTAAATGTGTAAGTGAATGTTAGTCCTAAAATATATTTCATTACAATCACCGTTTACTTCCTAGCTTGACCAATGCGTATGTTTCGTAATCTGAATTTGCAACGTGCAGTAGATAGACCTTTCATATCTTTGTTTATAAGCTGTGTACAGACAATGTACCAATAAGTATTCATGTTTTGTAAGCTTCGGTAATATTCGTTATTGTCTGTTAATTATTTTTTGTTTTGATGTTATCTTTTGTTTAAATCTTTGATAGATTGACATCTTGCCATGTGTAATGTAAAAATCATAGGTCTAAAAAAATGAGAGGTGTCAAGGGACACCCGGATGGAACGAAGTTCCTTTTGATTTAAGTATTTTTTTTGAAGTGATTCAGAAAGTTAGCGTGATTCAGAAAGTTGTACAGCGCCATCTCTGTAAAACTCTCTGAATCACTTCAAAAAGTATCGTACCAACATTTCGTAAGAAAATTTTCCTTCTAGCCCCCTTTCATAACGCGCGATAAGGAACTTCGTTCCAATATTAATATAATGAGATGGAGTAGATAGATAGTATTAAATAACTAAATAACCAGGTAATAGAATAGAATAAAATTGTTCTATTTACTCAGAAATTATACCTTCCTAATTATTTTACCAACAAAATAGTTAAGCAACAGAAGGGTTTTGCAAATTAAAAACAAACAAACACAAATAAATACATACAATTTAAAGAAAAACAAACGTTTAAGGTTACTGGCCTGACATTTTCTCCAATAATGTTGTAAATTTATCATTCTACAATCACCAGCTCTACAAGAACCTGGGATTTCTTTTGTCAAGGATAAATTATTCTGCGGAAAGTAAAACACGAAGTGTCACTTTATTCTGGCGTAGACCTTTTGTGGGTAGTTCTGTTTACTTTAAAACACAAAGAAGGTCTTATTTGTTAAGTAAAGATTCAGTCAGCAGGGGTAGTGTTAAGGTCGTAGCTGACTTATACGACACCGCTCCCATCCAACCGAAGTATGAGAATTCAAATATAAACTTAAAATCGTGCTCTGTAGGTGCACTTTACAGTAACAACAAAAATTAGCAGCCCGCGCGCGGGAAGCAAGCTAACCGCAACCTTGCCACTCAATAGTTGTACCTACAGAGCACGATTTTAAGTTTATATTTGAATTCTCATACTTCGGTTGGATGGGAGCGGTGTCGTATAAGTCAGCTACGACCTTTAGGTACAAAGATCTTTTTTCACGTTAATTTACCCGCGTATCGAATCACGTTTAAGAATGTCGTAAACACAAAAAGCTGATCAAAACTCGTCTGTAGCAGTGTAGTTGACCTTAGTTTGGAATAACATGTGAATTTTTGTTTGAGAAAAAAATTACGCTATTACATTACGATTTGGTTTCTACGTCGTTGACGGTATTTTTTGCAGAACACGTCAGTTTTGTCAGAGCTGTTCTAAGCCACAATTTAATAGAATAACAATAATAGCGTTTAATATACACCCACCTCCTAATGCTAGAATCCCTTGCGTAGCAGCTGCTATGAATATTCTCAGAACTCTCGAAACCTTACAACCCTTATTCCAACACATTTTCTTTTCTCTAGTCTCTTCTTCGCTTCGGTGGAGGCCTGACGCTTTATCAATAAATCCATGCAAAAACAGTTTCTTTCAAATTAATTAGATTTGGAACTAATGAACAAGGTTAGGCGCCTAATTCTTAAAGCAATCGATATTTGACAATGACCTGCTTGTGACAGTTGTGACATTAGCGATATCTGCTTTATGTATTTTGTCACTCAAAGTCACTGACCATTATCTTTCGAGCAGATTATTTCTCAACAAATCTCATTGTTTGAAGATTTATTTAAATGAAATGTTTTTAGTTATGTAAGGTCATTTTTAGTTGCTAACAAAAACTGACAACGTAGCAGCGCTTATTGTATACGAGTAGCTACTTAAGTCATATACACAAACTTGCAATAGGTCACACGATAAACAAAGTACTAAAAACTTCTTTTCCATTTTTGTTTGTACCGAATAGGCTCAAAAATCGATTTTGAAAATTCTTTCACTAATAATAGGTAAACGAGTCACATGAGCTATATTTTATTAAAAAAATCATTAGGGATCTGTACTAAAATCAAATCAAAGCGAAGGCTACTACTAAGTAGTATTTGTTTTTTTTTTCTTTTTTTATCATTTTTTTTTCTCCTTCTTAAGTAGTCTTAACACCTGCCATCAGTTCTTTCCACATCCACCCAGGGTTGACTGGTGGACAATGCCATTAGGCATTAAGTTTGCCCTTTGTTCATCCTTTTTTATAAGGTGACATAAATTTTAAATAAATAATAAATAAATAAATCCTAGTGTGGGGCTATGAGTGTGTGGTGTTAAAAAAAAATATTATAATCATAATAAATTTTATATTTCCCTACAGATATGACTTGTCATGACATAGCGAGAGTAAGAAGAAGATATACGATCCATTATTCTCTATAAGAATGCAGTCACAATCTCGCCATCTAATCACAGCGTGGTAAATTACATTAAGTGGCAGATGGTACATAGTCAGATAATTACATTTTCTCCCAAGCGTCTAGTATAGCATCCTGTGAAACCTCTCCGACTGCTTTCTTTGATATTGATTGAGGACGCCCGAATACCATGTTTATACCTTTGAGAAGTTCTAACTTAGTGGGTTGAATGTTGGTCTATCAAAGTTCAAATCCTGTATCGACATCTTAAAAAAAGTTACGTGCATATTGATTATTACTTGCTTAAGAGAAGTAAAACGTCGTGAAATCGGGAATTTAAGTGTCCGTTCTATACGCTAGTAATAATACTTCAATGCTGTTGATTCTTAATTAATTGATTAGCATGGCTTACCCAGTAGAAAATTAATGAAAAATAACATTAATATCTAGTTACCATCGATCTACGATTATGGTGAAATTATAAACTCGTGAAATGATTGCTCTTTTCCTTCCTTCATTAAATAAATTGACAGTTATTTAGCACGTTCCTTTATTAAACGACAATGTAAAAATATTAGACTTAACTTTTATCACTGAATGGAATCTTAATGAAAACTAATTTACGTATCAAAAATAAGCCGGACAACAACATAAAAAATTATATAAAGGCTTGTTATAAAAAGTGTTACACTTATAAACAGTTACATTACAACCCAGTTATACATTTTTAGTTACGTCAATCGGAACATAAACCCAATATCACGATCGAATTGCTGCCGATTGGTTTATTGAAATAAATCGGATCGGATCGAATCGGTCAATACAGGAAAGTACCAACATATTGTTATTTTCTAATAGATTATTATAATACAAAAACATCCACAGCAAAGCTTGTCTAAATAATAATTGTAAGCTGTTAATACATTATTATCTGTATTAAGAAACGCTTTCACATTTAAAAGAGAGTTTAGGGAAAAAAATGAGAAGTTAAAAAAGGTGTGTAGATCGTGTAAGGTCTTCTTCTTCGTCGGTTTCTTCATTGCTGAAGGTCGTGCCCGTTCTGATAAGACTTGGTGGCGGAGCTGACAAGCTGCTTCCATGCCACCCTGTCTTCTGCCTTCCTGAGAGCCTCGGTCACTGGTAGGCCAATAATCTCTTTCACGGTGTCAGACCATCGGGTAGGTGATCGTCCTCTTGGTCTTTTTCCGTCTACTTTGCCCACAACAACCAGTTTATCTAAGTTGTCTGATTGTCTCCGTGCAATGTGCCCAAAGTAAGATAGTATTCTTTGGTAGCATATTGTGGATAGTCTGGTTTTAATTTTAAGCTGGCGGAGAATAGATATGTTGGTTCTTTTTGCTTTCCATGGTATGCGCAACATTCTCCTCCAGCACCACATTTCGAAAGCGTCGATCTTCTTCCTGTCCGCCGCTCGGATGGTCCAGGATTCCGATGCGTACAAGAATATCGAGAACACAAAGCTCGTACTAGTCTCGTTTTGGTCGCGTTGGAGATGTTTCTATTTTGCCAGATTCTTGTGAGCTTGCTCATTGCACTCTTGACCATTTGAGTTCTTCGTCGAATCTCCTTGCCGCATCCTCCCTGGTCACTGACCATGGACCCAAGATAGACAAAGTCTCTCACGACCCCCAGATTAGATAGCAAACCAGTACGCGGGAGCTGGTCTGTCCTATCAACGTACATAAGCTTGGTCTTTGCCTGTTGATCGTGAGCCCAGCCAACTCGCTTTCGTTTTCCACTCTTCTGTTTCTCTTCTTCTGTGTAAGGTATAGATGAAAAATTACCTATGATTTAGGGAATCTTGCATAATACCATTATACTTCTGTCCACGTGAAGCTGTAATATACGTTTCATTTCCTAGATAAATATAGAACTATAGCTTAGCAATTTAATGATTGAAATAATTATGTGGATACAACTGAACAACTATTATTTTCTTTTAACCGCAAAACCTTCAATCTGATCTTGGACCAGATTAGAAACGTTTTGTCATTCCACGCGGTCCTCATTTTGTTACCTCTTCAAAATTCATCTCACATTGGTGGTAACTGGGAAGGTGTAACTTTAGTGTACATGGCTTTTTTTGGAATGTGATTTTACGACAGAAACCACGTAGCTATTCAAACCCTTATTCATGTGTGATTGGTATAATGCAGTAAAATTTCATACATAATTTTTATTGTTATATTACAGTTCACAGTTAATGTTACAGTTAAACAAAGTAAGAATTAATTTAACTTAATCTATCCGAACCGGAATTAAGTAGAAAAAGGAACTCCACGGATCATAGTTACTAAAATTCACACTAATGTCCCTGGGTAGACTATATGTGTTTTACAATTATTCAATTGTTTATTTGTATTTTGTGCCAAATTGTCAAGAATTTATACGACCAGGAAGTTTGTTAAATCGCACCAAAAGTCATTCATGTGTACCGTTGCCCTACATTCCGTTTCATGGCTTTAAAGACCATAATGGCGTGTACCGTGTC